>APFE031212345.1:29559-47925 GCA_000404065.3 Pinus taeda | reverse complement strand
TTTTTAAGAGTCAAGAAAAAGCTAAATATGACTCTAGTCGCCTTCAATTTTTAATGAGCCTAAATTGACAAGTGCTCAGATGGACCTTTTCTTTTAAGGAATCTGAAAAGGAATGAAAGTGACTACTCTGGAAATCTAGACAGAGGGATTACCAAACCAATCGCAAAACTGCAGAATACTTTTTATGGTACGGTAGTCAATCTTCTCGAATGCTTTGTTCAGTGCATTGTGATTGATAGGGTAGCAGACAAGACTTCCTAAGGATAAAGGATATAGCCTATTGTGGTCTCCCAATATATACTCGACGGTACGTGGGAGCACATGTCCATACTAGCACTTTTCGTCTCAAAGAGGAGGAATCACCCAACCTACGATGAAACCGATAGTTACCAGGCTATACAACGCTGGAATACATCTCTAGCCTAGACTTCTAAATGTTGTGCGTTAGGTTCCAAAGCGTTTTTATGTTCATTGAAATTTATTTTACAATTGATCTTTCTTAAAAAGTTTTCCTTTGAGGTTCACCATGTGATGTAGATATACAATTCCTAAATATGCAATCTAAGATGAGAAATAGTCATTTACTTTATTTTTGCAATGAAAATTCTAGCTACTAAGGAAAGAGAAGTGAAATTCTTTCGACATAGAGCAGAGAGCACACACTAAGATGCACTGTCCTAAATCAATTTTTGCACGTAGTCTAAATGCAAATGCACATGCATGTATTTGTTTTCCGTTTTCTTAATGTGTGAATGACAAAAAGAATGCTAAGTACAGATCTGAACTATTTTCCTTCAAAGCGACAGTACTAACAATTTTCTTTTCAAAAAACGAAAGGAAGATTAAGACGAAACTTTACGATTTCGAATTTAAAATTGCTTTTGACACTTGAAATACTATTAATTCAAATCAAATACAATGGAAAAAGTGTAATCGACTATCAAAAATACGAAGATTCTTTTCTTTGACTGAAAACGACACTTGCGACACTTTCAAATCAAAAGACGACAATTCGATTAAGCTACTGTTTGCAAAGGAGAACTATAAATGACAAAAAATACATAAAAACATTCACAATTCTTTGAACAATGGAGGTTGAATAATGCAAAGGAAGGGAGTTTCAACAGTGATATACTAATCACAGACAGCAAAACTACTGAATAAAGTTGAAGACAATGAAGAGAAACCAAAATCTGGAGGCAGAAACAGCCTTACCTAATCATCGCACCTGTAACACAAGGAAACAGGGATGCATCTCACCTGCAGCACACAGGAGGTGTGATGCATCCAAACTACCAATGAGAGATAGTGCGATGGTACAGGGACAAGACTGGGCTTGGTTTTTGCTCACAGTTTGCAGCTTAGTTCAGGGATTTAGACTGAGCTAATGATAGGCAGTAAACCAAAGCATAGGGGCTGATCTAATGAGGTTACTTGAGCTATCACCAGGGCACTTAGGATGTTTGCAAGTCAGATGTTCAGTTCATAAACTGACCCAAAGATTGACTGAAGCAGCGTTGATCTACTTTGTAGTTGCATAGCAAAAGTAGTTCAAAGGCTAGTTGGCTTAACTTCAGGCTCCATCTGTAGTTTATAAAGAAAACAAATATAAACAAGCAAACAAGCCATTCACTCCACAGCGAAGTCACGATTTTGTTATCGGGAAAACTAGTGTCCAATCAGAGCTGCTAGTCCCACTAAGACGGGTAGCTATCTTAGAAACAAACAAACTAAAGTTACTTGTGTTTTCCTTTATGATAAATAGATGAGAGAGAAGCAGAGAGTACCAACCTCAGTCTTTCACTTGACTCCTTACTTGTTTCCTCCCTCCTTTAACAGAGCTTTGCCACTCCTTCCTTACTTGTCCCGCTTCAAAGAACACTTGTATAGTAAAAGTAGTATAATACCATCAAATCATAGAGATCTATAACCATAAACAATATAGGATCAGATATATATTAACCATACAAATGCATATATTAATACAAGATTCAGAGATATACAAGAATATGGAGGAAAACTCAAATAACTTTATTGATAGAAGTAGTGGAAGAGACGATTACCACCCATTGGTCTGACCCAGCGCCATCCTCCCAGCATGAAAGCCCTCTTCACCTCATGAAAAGCTAGATAACCCAACACTGTGATGTTCCACGGAGAAACCAACCGCACTTCCTTACAAGATACAAAATTCTCACCCCTGGATCTCTAGGATGAGGGATCCATATATAGATATTTACAGGTGGGTGAGTCAGCTTCTGGGTTTTTGATTAGTGTCATCTCTCTAATAGTTCTTGGTTCCACTTGGAGATTTCATGATCTCTTACTCATCCCTGGGCGAATTCAGAGAGGCAAGTGAAAAACGGGCAGTTTCTAGAAGATTATCTAGGTTTCCACCTAGCCAACTGCCTCTTCCATTTGTCTGCTCTCGCTCATCGCACCCTACAAAATGGCTTTTCAGTATGCATCACACTTTCTGCATGTAGTACGTGAGATGCATAGCACCCTTAGCACTGAGCAGTCTGTATGGTCTAGTTTTGACCAGTTCTGAGTAGTTTTTCAGGGAGAACTTCTGGGAGATGATGTAATCAGCTGACCTTGTTCCTTTAGGGTATGAAACAACACTTTTAGGGGCTTAGAATCCCTTGGTTTATGGACATATGAGGTTGGGGTTGCAGTGCCCAAATATGTCTATAACATACATGGCTGTGATTTAGTACCAAACAGGGAATTTTTTAACCAGTTAATGGCAACATAATTAACCTAAGACAACATTGTAAAGCCTTCGAATGGGTGATCCATGACATCACAACTTGCAACACCTGGCTTTCCCCTTCCTCACAATGCTAGACAAAATGTATTCAACTCCTTTATAAATTCAACTAACGAGAAGTTGTTTTGTCTTAAGTGTACTTGTCGTGCACAATTTAGACAGAGATAACATCAATTTGTAAGTTGTTGCACAAAAAAACTAGATGCCTTGAATTTGATGGTTCTTATTGCTCTATTTTTAAAGTAGGCAGATACTTTGTTTCCATATAAATATTAAGTCACCCTCCATGGGACAAGTAATAATTGTGTGCTTAGATTATTGTTGTTCTGCAAAACTTCTTTGAAAACTCTATATATCAAATATAAGATTCTTGTGCATGTTTGTGAGTTGAACTTGTTCTACTGATTTCATAGATAATGTATAGGGCATGCCTTGGGTAGGGCCCACTCAAGGTATGGTTATGTGCTAATATACATATATGTATAGTGCTTTATTTCCTTCACTTGCTTTGGTTATCAAATAATTTCCAATGTTATTTATTTAATCTCCCATTGATTACATTTTCTAAAGAATCAATGTATTGCATAATCTTTTTATTTTTGGCCAAGTCTAGGTTTTTTAGAGCTAAATGTTGAAGTGATAAGTTTGTTTCCTAATGAATTTGGCATGACAAGTGCCACTAACTAAGGCTAAGTAGGGGGTATTGTTGGTTTATCTTTATCATAGTATTTACATTTAAGTTTGGATTTAAATTATAATTGTATTTTATTCTTTTGATCATGTGAAAGATAGACTAGTTCTTACAACATTCAGTTTAGATCATTTAGAACCTTTTCCTACATATATTGCATTGAGTGCCTCACAAGTGTATATGACCCCAAGTTAATAAATTAAATAATTAAGTAATTTGAGTTTATTTCAACCAATATGGAAATAAACAAAAACATAATCCCTTGGAATAATTGTGTCGCCTCATGGGAAGCAAACTTTGACACTAACCATATTTATGTTCGTTGGGAAGGCTCATTAGGTTTACACTACCAAGCTAGTCACAAAGAGATCCTCATCACCTCTCTAGGTGAAGATTCTATGGGATGCCATATCGACTATCCTGGACATTTCAACTCAAGCAATGGAAGAGATGGTAAATTTTGAAGATTTTCTCAACTTTTAGTTGCACATGTGATTATTAAATCAACAATTTAAGAAAAATACGGTTCACGGGCCCATAATTCGTAATACAAAACCCTTCAAATAGGTTATTTGGTTATTATTTGTAACAACTACCTTATTGAATGTTCTAAAGGAAAATTTTTCATTATTTTAATTATATATCATGGCTTAAGCAAGTGGTCGGACATTCATGTTTTTTCAAGCCCACCTATTGACGATGTTGGACCTACCAACAATCAGGGGATATCCCCGATATGAAATCCCAACTAGACCTCACGCCGTTTGGAGTAGGTGTCCCAGCAATGGGTGTTAATGATATGCCTTCGTTGCGGATACGCATAGAGTGGTGCATGATGTCTTTGGTGAGAGTGAGTGTGTGACTCTGTAGAAGGTCAAGTACAATGTGTGGTGGTTCCAACACACGAAGGGAAAAGGAAGTGATCCCCTTAGAAGCTTGTAATAGTATGCAACTTGAAAGGAACACATGAGCATAATGACATCACAATATAATATGAAAATAGTCCACAAGTTAACAATGGCAAATTAATACAACAACACATGTTCAACAAGATTTAATGCAAACAAAATAGTTCATAGGCATAAGTGTAAGCCAAATAATATACACTGCAAATACAACAAGAATAATCCTACTATTCACAATATATGCATGAAAGTGTGTCGACTCTGAGCTTTTATTAAAACTGAATGTTCCAATCGTACATACACCATTGGCGAACCACTAGCCCCAATAGTGGAACGTCAAGTGAAAAACACATGCTAATCCAAAGAAGTATACTCCCTCCATGCTAGGAACAAGCGAATGCTCTCACAAAACTCCCAAGCTCTTTCTAAACCTAAGCATAGCCAAAATCTTGACTCCCAAAATCCCTTTACATGAGTTATGGGGTTCTATCTAACACAAGAGGGGGTGACTCTTCAACTTCCCTTTATGAACTTTGGACTACCCTCGTGACTCTTCAACTTCTTTAAAAAATAACTCATTACATTACAACATGACTCTTCACATTCCAATATTGGCACTTGGAATTCCACTTTACAATTAATTACAATTAACATTACATTTTACACTCATACCCATATATGACAAAATAGGGTAGAACAACTTGACAACCTAATAAGACAAAACACTATGATGCTTGGGTTTGGGGAAACTCTAGCTCAACAACTTCCACTTGATGCTTTTCAGTCACATAGTAGTCCAATCCTGGTATTGTGTGATGGTGTCTAGCTGGAAGCAGACTCTAGCCTCCATGGAATCCGAGTACAATGTTTTGGAACCAGTTTCTACTTCCCTCTGAAGCATGATCAACATTGTTTGCACTTGGACAAGACCACCAATGTAATTGTGCATGTTTTTTCTATTCACCTCCAAGACCTCCTTGTTGGAAACATGTCTTAGTTTTTCCAAGTATTCCTCTACCTCCTTTATGACCTGGTTCCTCCGTTTGGCTTCAATGAGTAAGCCAACTGATGGGATCTTGTGGGTATTCACCAAGGAATCCAAACTATTGTATATATGTGCATACGAGGCCTGGATGTTTCCAAGGAATGAGGTGATTTTCTTCTTGTTCTGGATCAACATCCACGCTCTTTCTTTCTCTAGCTTTTCCTATGGCTTCATGTTCTTACCCAAGTCAAATTGTGCCCCTTCGTATTGCATTGTCGATTCATGCACGGAAGTGATTGCATCTTGCACATTTCTGAGAATTTTGATGAAGTCTTTACACTACTATTGCAAGCCAAGCATGCGAACAACTACCTTATGCATGGTAACCAACTCCTCATAAAGATCCTGCATGGTATCTCAAAGTGTCAATACTTCATGAAGTATCATTGCCTTCATCTCCTCCAAGCAGACGTGTGCGAAAGCTGCATTCTAAGCTATTGTGTGAAGTTGTTCAACCTCTTGCCTAGAAGCCTACAAACATTGAGTGTTCAAATTTTCTACATCTGTGTAGGCCAAGTTGGCTAAGACAATGGCTTTGGGATCTCTCTTGGTGTCATCCACAATTACCCTTTCTCTCATAAAAGCAAGAGATACAAGATCATTCAGAAGATTATTCTTATGTGATTGTACAATATTCTTCTGGAATTCATCGTATGATAGATTGTACATGTCCATAAATGGATCATCACAAAGAGGAATAACTTCCCCTTCCTCACCTAGAGTTTACTCAGCTGCCAGAAGTGGTAGAGACTAAATAATGACCTATTGTGTGCTTGACATCAGGTCGACATCTTGATTCTATGGCTCTGGTTTCACGTCTATATCATCAATCTCTATCATTTGCTCAATCTACTGAGCAAGATCCTAATCTTGCATACGTCTACCCTCTTCCTCTGCTGGTGGTTGGCTCTGTTCTTGCTCTTCATCTTATTCCATCATTGTTTCTTCTGCTATTGTTCGTTTCCTTTCTTCTTCCTCCTACTTTTGCTTCTCTTCTTGTTCTTGTTTCTACTTGTCTTCCTCCAATATCCTATGCTTCTCTTCCCTCTTCCTTCATTCTGCTCTTTGTATCCTTTCTTTCCTTGTTGCCTCGATTGATAAATCCACTTTCATAACCATTGGATCCTCTTTCATCTTTCAACTTCTTTCTCCCCTTGGACTGTGAGCAACCTTTTCCTTTCCTTTATCATGCACCGGGTTGCATTGTTCTGTTGCCACTACTTCAAGAGTTGCTACATTCTATGGAGTGACCTATGAAGTTCCTGTTATATTGATCGGCTAGGGTCTAGAGGCATTGTATCAATTCTTCCATGGATCCTCCTCATGCCAGTGAAATGTCTCGTTGAGCCAGTGAAAGCGAATGCTCACACGGTTGTTCTTGCAAATACCATCGGGATCGTACAGATTAAAGTCTCGAGTACTGAATGCAAACTTCTCTACCACATTTCCTTTGGTATCTGCGACTTTCAAGTTCTTTATCTCGTATAATGAAATTTGCAGAGGAAGAGTTGTCCAAGGTGCTTTCTTCTTCATGTGCAAAGAAGATGATAACCCTATAGCACGATTATATGACATTTCTTGCATGGTGATCTTGTTGGTGGCATACCTTGGAAAAACATGTGGTGGCTTCTCTTTGTTGAATACTCTAAGGAATGTTCCATCCAGTGAGGCAAACCAATCTGTGATTTCTAATATTGCCTCCATTTCTACAGGCGACATGCAAGATGGTTCTTCCTCAAAGATCATCCTATATAGCAAAATGAGGAAGTGGTTAGTTAGATTCTCCATAACCCCTCGATGGCTGCAAACCTAGAGTAGCTTGCAGGGGATGTGCACAAAAGGTTATCGAGGTGATCAAGCCTAGTTCATACCAGGGAACACATCATGTGCACAGATTTCATCCAGAAAATATGCAGAGCCAACAAATATGACCAGTTGAGTGCCTTCCCATTGTTCACAACCAGGTTCAGAAGGGTTGTCCACCCTTCCAAATAGGTCTATGTGTTCTGTTGACCATGGATTCTAAAAGCTAATATTATTAGCATCTGAAGGGCCCTCCTGATAGACCTCGTCTTGTATGTGTCAGTGGGTGTCTATCAAAACTTTGATGGCTCCTTCACCCAGCTCTTAACAACATCCCTTATGACCACATAGTTGTTGGTGGCATAGAAGAGTGAATCCATGTGTTCCTCTCGCTCAGAAAAATGATACATACGTTGATAATTTGTTGCCAGAAAAGTAGCAAGCCTTTGTCCATTGGTACTACTCAAAGTCATGGCCTTCACATCAATATGTGAGACAATCCAGTTGATGACATGTGCACATGGGAAGGTTGGGTAACTACATGCAACCTTGTGTAGCCCTGATCTCTGGACATTAATATATACCTATCAGTACTCTAGATCTGTTGGAAGTCCTTTGCTAAAAAATATTCATTAACTTTCTTCCATGTAAGCTTTGAGTCCTTTTTTACATACAATTGAGTTTCTGAGTATACTGGAAATTTTACTGGTATTTTCTTAACTGCTTCCCCAGTATTGTTCTTAGTGGTATCTTTTGAAGTAGTTCTCTTAGGTGCCATGGTAACAGTGACTATTGGAGAGAAGTGCTCAACAACTATGGTAACTGTGGGATAGAAAATACACTCATGGCAAGCAAACATTAGCCTTTTGCAAATCTATCTTTGCGACAAGATCAGGCAGCAAACCGTTGCACTTGTGAGAAATATTGCACAGTTCTCTTTGGCAATTGAGGGATACTTGCAGTGGAAATTGTGCATTACGCAATCCCAGCCTGGGCAATGAATGGGAGAGACTATAAATTACGAAGTCTTAGTGGCCAAGGGAGAGAGTGAGCCTTGGAACTATAAAATGCACAGTTTGGCAAGGTTGTATTGTGCACCACACAATCCTAGAGGCTAATCCTCAGCTTGGTTCTTCTAAATTGCGCAATGCCTAGCTGAGCACTGCAAAAATCGGCCAAGGAAACTATGGATTTACCCGCTGCAAGTGTGGGAAACAAGAAAATCTAAGTGATGATGTGAATTTAAGTACAAATCTAACTAAGTATAGATTAATCAATTTAAATCAAGTGTAGAAACTTAATGAACGAAAAGAAAAACAAATGTGTGAGAAGAGTTGCTGCAATGACAATTTTTGGTGTGCAAAAACAAGAAAATCAAGCAACACTTATGAAAGTCAAGTGAAAAACTAAAACAACACTTCTAAAAACTAATACAAGTCAAAACACCAGCAACTATGAAGAGAAACAAACAAAACAACACTCATAGAAGAAAAATGACAAAAAGTGACAAAAAAAGTGGCAAAAGACGACAAACGAAAAACTCACAAGGAAAAGCAACGAAAAATCCACTAAAGGTTCCTTGATCTCCTCAGGAATGCTAGAGCTCCAAGATCGAATGTACAAATGAGCTGTGGAGGCGTCCATTAAATAGAATTGGGTGGATTAGGGTTTATGACATGCATGCCTAAAATCAAGGGAAAAGTGACACTTGGTGGAAACTTCTAAAAATAGAGATAATGCCACCATCAGGAAAGTAATGATGAATCCCTACTTTCTAGGGATTTCTTTTTTCTTTTCTACTTTTTTCTTTTTTGGGAAACTTTCCATGCTCACCGTCGAAACAGATTATGCAATTATGGGGAACTAAGCAATTTTCGGGCTCAATGCACTACATAGTTTCTAAGCTCAGTGAGGGATTGCGTAATTATGGGCTTAGTGTTTAGATGCCTTACATGAATGTGCATTTTCTGAGCTCAAGGAAGAACTACCAATTTGGATTGCACAATTTCAATCATCAAGGTTGGCTTGCCCTCATGGATTGCGCAATTTCTTGAGGCAAGCCCAAAGCTATTGTAAGGCTACGTTATGAGGTTAGCTTGTGACTTAGAAAGATCAGCTAAGTGTAAAAACAAGAAAACACAAGCATAAATGAAATGGATAAGTCTCAATCAAAACATGAATACTTGATGATAGTCAAAGGTAAGCTCATGTTAACAGAAAGGAAGGCTCCAAAATCAAAGCATGGGAAAAATTTTGGAGGGTGGTTGTCACCGCTACAACACTTGGCGACACAGTCATAGAACTCCAACTCTTTGTATGGTCTTGTCTCATGGAAAATAGGTCTAACTCTTTAGGAATTATTTTTAAGTTCATTGATTACCATAGCTTCTTCATTTAGCTTATGTTAAAGATATAGTTCCTACCATTCTCTTCATCGACAACACACTAAATGAATCCAAGTTAGACTAAGTTGTTTTGAATGGAGATGAGAAGTATATAAATGCAAAAGTGAAATGAAATGTCAGAGTCTTAGTTTAAATCTCTGGTGTTGCTCCACTTCCATCAGGCCTGGACAATACCTCAACCGAGTCACTTTAGGAACATAAACATTGTTCTGCTACCAACAAGCCTAGACAATACCCCAACAAAGTTGCTTACTTCACCTCTCTACATAGGAAGCCTTTCTCTTCTTTCACCTTTTTTTCTTTGTTCATAGAAATATGCATATGAAATTATTTATTTAATGAGGCAAAAGAGGGATCCTGACTTTTATTAGAGCAGAAGAGTTTGTCCCTTCAGAGAAGGATATTTATTTATACCTCTGACACACTTGTTAAGGTTTTCCTCCCCTCCTTACTCTACTCAACTTAACTAACCAGGATTAATCAAAAATAATAGACTGATTAGAGTAGTTGGTACTAGTTATATGTTCAAGCATCATGATTCCACCATGGTTTTCTCTAAAAGGAACACATTTTCCATCAAAGTATCATCGACTAAAAGAATGCATGACTCATGCAAAGAGAGGGAATAAATAGATAACCAAACATCATGAGCTTTACCATGCTTGCTTCAAAAACCAAACACGGTCTCATGTGAAATCTATTCTATTGCTGAAATAAAATAGACAAAATAAAAGAGCGGAGTGGAAAGTAAATCAGAGCAAACAAAACAAGTCAAAACAACAAAGAAAAACAAACAACTACTCCTACTCCTAACCTGATTAGAGAATAGGCTAGACTCACATGAAATGAAACTTCCAGTGCAGCCACCGACGCATTGGTTGACCTATGTTAGCAAGGTAATTCATATCAAGAAATATATTCAATAGTAACAATAAAAATATATATATATATAAGACAATGGAAACCAAAACGTTTGAAGTTTGAAAGTGCACACAAAAAGTATAAAATAATGCACATGGAAGACATTTCGTGGATGCATTTTGGTCTTTAGACACACTGTGACTTGAAGATATGAAACAACAAACTTTCAAACTGTGGAACTAGGCGAACATGAAGCTAGGCGAACATGAAGAAAGAAGAAAACTTTCATTTTACAACCGTGCTCACCAAGTATGACTCCTCTTATGACTGATTGATAGGATCATGTAATGCAAATGGAGGATGTGAAAATTGTGAGAGAGATTGATTTTCAATTTGTGTAGCGGAGTGATGAGGAGCCTCGAAAGATACATCATTGTTCTGATCGGAATTGGAACTAATGTCAAGACTACGAGAACCTAACATAACCATCAATTTAGGCTAAAGTGCCTTGACAACCTATGGAAGTTCCAAATCATCAGAAGGTAGATCATCAAAGACTAGTGGCTTAGAAAAATCAACAACGCAAAAATTAGAATTGTGATCGAATGAATGAGTGAAAATATCATGACCGCCATGATCAGAAAGTTCGAGATCAATAACAGAGGCACCCTCATGATCTGACGAATCATAAAGAGGGGAAGATGGAAAACAAGAAATTTCACCCTCTATATTTTCATAATGATGAGATGAGAGATTGGGGAAATCAAAAAGATAAAAATTTTCCTCTCTGCATTCAGATGAAGAACTGACATCCACGTGTTCTGAGAATCATTGAAAATGGTAATATATTCGGAAAATATTTATTTGCAAGATTCAATAGGAATGACAAACTTGTGGAAAATGTCAGTATAATGAGGGAGAGGTGCAGAAGGAGAAAATCATCCTTCATCGCAAATTCTTGTTTAGATGTGGACTCCCACACATAGTCATTACGAATGATATCACAAGTTTTGTACAGAACACCAACTCCCTCCAGAAATTGATCCTCATGAACACTTGGAGAAACATTTGAAATAGGTGAACACAAAAAATCACAATCTGGAGGACCAAAGGAACCAAAGGATGGATGACAAGGAGATAACACTTCATCTTAAACTTCAAATTCACAGTCCAAACTTGTACATGAATCCTGAGTATGTGGGGTGGGAGAAGATGGTGGTAAATCAGCGAAATAATTCTCAAGTTCCCCCACCTCATCCTACAGAACTGGAGTTGTGTTATTAGAAGGATATGGAGGGTTACTAGGAACAACAACTTTGTTTGTTGCATATTTTGAAGCTCTGATACCGCAGTATGTTGGAAGACTTTCCAAAGATTTATATTCATGTGCATTCATCGAAATGTGAACAAGAAATTTAAATTTCTCTTTCATTAAATGCCAACCAATATCATCTTTAGAAAATTCAAAACAAAAAAAAAATGAAACGGTCAAGAAAATCATCCAGAGATTCATCAAGAACTTTTCATAATCGCATAATTTTCTTGAACACAGATTTGTAATCATACCTATCAAAGGCATGGAAACATTTTGTGGAAAGATGTTCGAAAGAGTGAATGGAAGCAACAGGAAATGTGTAGCACCATTCCCTTATGCACCCTTTGAACATAAGAGTGAACAACCTACAATTTTCCTCCTCGCAATGAATATTATGCTTTGTGCAGAATTCAGGAAAACAAGCAAGTGCTCAAAGAAGGTTGTTTCACACTTGCCATTGAATTTAATGTTTTACAAGTCATTAATGATTTTCACTGAAACTTTTAATTTTGAATTTTTAGAAAAAACATGTCAGGGCTAAGATAAGGGAGGAAATCATTAATGAGTGTGGAAAGTTTGAAAAGACCACATGGGATCAGCTTGTCATTGGGACCTCCTTCTAGCACCAGAAATGTTGATGGTGCTAGACCCGCCAACATTCAAGGGATCTCCCCTATATGAAGTCCCAACAAGACGTCACACTGTTTGGAGTAGGAGCCCTAGCAATGGGGTGTTAATGATATGCCTTGGTTGCAGATACACATAGAGTGGTGCACGGTGTCATTGATGAGAGTGAGTGAATGAACCTACAGAAGGTCAAGTGTGATGCATGGTGGTTACAACACACAAAGGGAAAAGGAAGTGGGCCCCTTAGAATCCTGTAATAGTACGTGACTTGAAAGGAACACATGATCATAATGACATCATAAGATAAGATGCGGAATGGTCCATAAGTTAATAGTGACAAATTAATACAACAACACGCATTTAATAAGATTCATAAAAATGCAAACAAAATAGTTCATAAGCATAAGCATAAGTTAAATAACATACATTGCAAATACAACAAGAATATTCCTACTATATTCACAACATATGCATGAAAGCATGCCAAATCTGAGCTTTTACTAAAAGTGAAATTTCCAATCATACATACACCATTGATGAACCACTAATCCCAATAGTGGAATGTGAAGTTAACAACACCTGCTCCTCCAAAGAAGTATACTCCCTCTCTGTTACAAAGAAGCCAAGGCTCTCACAAATGTCCCAAGCTCTTTCTAAGCCCAAGCCTAGCCAAAATCTTGGCTCCCAAAAGCTATTTACATGAGTTATGAGGTTCTATTTATAGCAAGAAGGGTGACTATTCAACTCCCCTTTGTTATCATTGGACTACCCTCATGACTCTTCAACTTCTTTACAAAATAACTCATTACATTACATCATGACTCTTCACATTCCAATATTGACACCTGAAATTCCACTTTACAATTAATTACAAATAATATTACATTTTACACTCATACTCATATAATACATAATAAGGTAGAGACAACTTGGCAACCTAACAAGACAAAACACTATGATGCTTGAGTTTGGGGAAACTCTAGCTCAAAAAATTCTGCTTGATGCTTGTCGATCGCATAGTGGTGCCAAGCCTGGTACTATGCAATGACATCCCCAAATTGTGTGATGGTGTATGGTGGGAAGTAGACTCTAGCCTCCAAGGAACCTAGGTACAATTTTTTGGAACCAATTTCTACTTCCCTCCAAAGCATGATCAACATTATCCACGCTTGGACAGGACCAACAATGTAAGTGTGCATGTTCTGTATATTCACCTCCAAGTCCTCCTTGGTGGCAATATGTCTCAGCTAATCCAAGTATTCCTCTACCTCCTTTCTGACCTGGTTCCTCTGTTTGGCTTCAGTGAGTGAGCCAATTGATGGGATATTGTGGATCTCCACCAAGGAATCCAAATTGTTGTATATTCGTGCATATGAGGCCTGAATGTTGCCCAGGAATGAGGTGAGTTGCTTTTTGTTTTGGATCAACATACACACTCTTTCTTGCTTTGGCTCTCCCTGTGGCTTCATCTTCTTACCCAAGTCAAGTGGCGCCCCTTAGTATCACATTGTCCATTCATGCACAGCAATGATTGCATGTTGCACAATTCTAAGGGAAGTCTTTACACTATTATTGCAATCCAAGCACACAGACAATTGCCTTATGCATGGTAACCAACTCCTCATAAATATCCTACATGGTCTCTCCAAGTGTTGATACTTCATGAAGTATCTTTTCCTTCATATCCTCCATTTGGACCTATGTGGAAGCTACGTTCGAAGCTGTTGCACAGAGTTGTTCAACCTCTTGCCTAGCAGCCTACAACTTCTTTGCCAATTGCTTATTTTTGACAATCAAACATTGATTGTTTGACTTTGTTGCAACGTTGAAGGCTAAGTTGGTTAGGAAATGGATTTGGGATCTCTCTTGGTGTCAATCACAATTACCCTTTCTCTCATAAAAGTAGGAGATGCGAGATCATCCGGAAAATGCTTCTTATGTGATTGTAAATATTCTTCTGGAGTTCATTGTATCATAGATTGTACATGTCCATATTGGATCATCGTCAAGAGGAATAACATCCCCTTCCTCGGCTACAGTTGACTCAGCTGTCAGAAGTGGTGGAGACTGAATACTAACATGTTGTGTGCTAGGCATCAGGTCGACATCTTAATTTTGTGGCTCCTGTTCTGCCTTTGTATCATCGATCTCTAACATTTACTCAATCTGTTGAGAAAGCCCTTGATCTTGCATCTATCTACCCTCCTCCTCTACTAGTGGTTGGCTATTTTCTTACTCTTCATCTTGTGTCCACATTGTTTCTTTTGCTATTGAGTGTTGCCTTTCTTCTTCCTCTTGCTTTTGCTTCTCTTCTTATTCTTGATTTTTCTTTTCTTCCTCCAATATCTTATGCTGCTCTTCCCTCTTCCTCAGTTTTTCTCTCTGCATCCTTTGTTTCTTTGTTGCCTCAATTTCTAGAGCCGATTTCATAACCATTCGATCCACTTTCATCTTGTGACTTATTTACCCCTACATTGTGAGCAACCTTTCTCTTTCCTTTATCCTGCATGTGGTTTCTCCCTTCTGTTGTCACTGCTTCTGGAGTTGTTGCCATCTGTGGAGTGACCTATGAAGCTCCTGCTATACTGACTGGCTCGTGAGATCTGGAGGCATTATAGCAATTCTTCCATGTATCCTCCTCCTGCCAGTGAAATGTCTCGTTAGCCACTGAAAGTGAATTATCGCACAATTCTTCTTGCAAATACCACGAGGATCGTATGTATTAAAGCTTCGAGTACCGAATGAAAGCTTATCTATCACCTTTCCTTCAATATTTGTGACTTTCAGGTTCTTTATCTCGTACAATTCATTTTGCACAGGAAGAGTTGGCCAAGGTGCTTTCTTATTCCTGTGAAAAGCAACCGATAACCTTGTAGCGAGATGATACGACACTTCTTGCATGACAAGCTTGTCAGTGGCTTACCTTGGAAAAACATGTGGTGGATTCTCTCTGTCGAATACTCTAAGGAAGGTGCCATCCAGTGAGGCAAACCAATCTACAATTTTTGATATTGCCTCCACTGTCGTAGGCAACATGCAAGGTGGTTCTTCCTCAAAGATCATCATGTATAATGAAATGATGAAGTGGTCAATTAGCTTCTCCATAACCCCTCAATGGATGCAATCTGAGAGTAGCTTGTAGTGGATCTGAATGACAATTTCACAAGGTTACCAAGCCCATTTCATACCAAGGGATGCATTATGTGAATAGATTGCATCCAAAAAATATGCAAACATATAGAATCTCACTTGCCCTCCCTTTAGAGGAATCATAACGTTACCTACATGGATCCTTAAGTGTTGAGCCAACAAATCTAACCAGTTGAGTGTCTTCCTATTGTTCACAACCTGGTTCAGAAGGACTACCCACCCTTCCAGAAAGCTCTATGTGTTCTATTGATCGTGGATTCTACAAGCTAAGATGATCAACATCTGATAGGCCCTCCTGAGAGACCTTGTCTTGTATGTGTTGGTGGGTGTCTCTCAAAACTTTGATGGATCCTTCACCCAAATCTTAACAACATCCCTCATGACCACATAGTTGTTGGTGACATAGAAGAGTGAATCCATGCGTTCTTCTGGCTCAGGAAAATGATACATACGTCAATAATCTACTGCCAAAAAAGTAGCAAGCATTTTTCTGTTGGTATTGCTCAAAGTCATGGTCTTTGCATCAATATGTGAGACAATCCAGCTGGTGACATTACACATGGGAAGGTTGGATATTTGCATGCAAACCTGTGTAGTCCTGATCTCTAGACATTAATATATACCTGTCAGCCCTCCAGATCTGCTGGGAAGTCCTTTGCTGAAAAAGCCTCATTAACTTTTTTCCATGTAAGATATGAGTCCTTTCCTACATACAATTGAGTGTCTGATTACACTGGAAATTTTACATGCATTTTCTCAACGACTTCCCCTATACTAATCGCAGTGGTATCTTTTTAAGAAATTCTCTTCGGTGCCATGGTAACAATGACTGCTCGAGAGAAGTGCTCAACAACTATGGTACTTGTGGGACAGAAACGACACTCATGGTAAGAAAACATTATACTTTTTCAAATCTATCTTCACAACAAGATCAGATAGCAAACCGGTGCCTAGTGAGAAAAATGTGCAATTCTCTTGGGAAAGAGGGAGAATGGCAGTGGGAACTACACATTGCATAGTCCTAGCATCCAAGGGACATCTTGAGGCTTGATACTACGCAATGCATAGCCCTATACTGGGCAGGGACTAGGAGAGACTACACATTGCGTAGTCTCAGTGGCCAAGGGACAAACTGAGCAATGTGGAGTTGGGCCAGGCTGTACCGCGCACCGCACAATCTCACATGGATCTGCCTGGTGAAATTTTGGAAAACAAGTAGATCTAGGTGGTGATGTGAGTTTAAGTAAAAATCTGACTAATCATAGATGAATCAATGTAAATCAAGTGCACAAACTTAACAAATGGAAGGAAAAACAAATGTGTGAGGAGATTCGTTGCGACAACGATCGCTGTGTGTAAAAACAAGAAAATCAATGCCACACTTATGAAAGGAAAATGAAAAATTGAATCAACACTTCTATAAGCTATTATAATTCAAAACGCTAGAAACTACAAAGAGAAACAATCAAAACAACACTCATAGAAGTGAAATGATAAAAAGAGATAGAAAAAGCAGCAAAAGACGACAAAAACAAAACTCACTTGGAAAAACGAGGACAACTCCACCAAAGGTTCCTTGATCTCCTTGGGAATGCTAGAGCTCCAACATCGAATGTACAAATGATCTCTAGAGGTGTCCATTAAATAGATTTGGGTGGATTAGGGTTTATGACGTGCATGCCTAAAATCAAGGAGAAAGCAACATTTGGCGGAAATCTCTAAAAATAGAGACAATGCCACCTTCAGGAAACTAATTATGAATTCCTACTTTCCAAGGATTTATTTTTGCTTTTTTTCTTTTCACCTTTCTTATTTTTCGGGAAACTTGCCATGCACATTTCCGAAAAATATTGTGCAATTATGGGGAACTAGGCAACATTTTGGCTCATTGCACTACATGGTTTCTGAGCTTAGTGATGGATTGTGCAATTTCTAGGCTCAGTACTAGGTTTCCTTCCATGACTGCACAATTTATGAGCTCAAGGTAGAACTTCCAGTTTGGATTGCACAATTCCAATCATCAAGACTGGTTTGCTCTCATGGATTGTGACTTAGAAAGATCAACTAAGTGTAAAAATAAGAAAACACAAGCACATATGAAAGGGATAAGTCTCAATCAAAACATGAATACTTGACAACAGCCAAAGGTAATCTCATGTCAACATAAAGGAAGGCTCCAAAATCAAATCATGGGAAAAAATTTGGAGGGTGGTTGTAGTTGCTACAACACTTGGAGGGTGGTTGTAGTTGCTACAACACCACCTTTTTAACTCATTATAAAGGATGAGAAGCTTAATTCTATATAAGGAGGGAGTTTCATTCATTCCAATTGGTTCGAGGATAATGAAAGGGTCTCTGAGACATTTTGAGCACAATGATGTTATCTTTTCTTTATGAATGTTGGTAATTTTCAAGGGTCAATATGGGTGTTTCCTAATAATTTTGTTGATAATAGAGCTACAACTAAGGTTGAAGAAGGGCATTAAGCTCCACTAGAAGGATAGTTCAAGGTGAGGTATCCACTTGGTTCTCCTTTGACCGTTAGAGGTAAGTAAATTTTTGCATTGAGGTTGGACATCACTGACTCTTTCCTCTTGTCATCCTTCTCCTTTGAGATCACCTTGTTGAACTTGGGTGAAGTCCTAAATAAGACCACTGTTGGGATAGGGTCAAGTTTTGGTACTTAATTTTTGTACAAATGTAAATTCTCCGTGATTTGAGGAAGCAAAGCGTGAAGATAATAAGAGTCAAAGGGGCTTTAGTCCCTTAGGTTGTTAGGAGATTAGAAGTT
>APFE031212345.1:1157-17667 GCA_000404065.3 Pinus taeda | reverse complement strand
AACTTTTTCTCCCGTTGCAAGACTTGAGGCCATCAGAATGTTCCTTGCTCTCTCTAGCTTTCAGAAGTTCATAGTATTTCAAATGGATGTGAAATCAGCCTTTCTGAATGGAGACTTAGAAGAAGAAGTGTACATTGAGCAACCAGATGGTTTCATCCTTGGGAATGATCCAAATCTTGTATGCAGACTAAAAAAGGCTTTCTATGGTCTCAAACAGGCTCCAAGGGCTTGGTACTATCGGTTGGACAAATACCTTCATCAACAAGGTTTTTCAAAAGGATCAGCAAATAGCAATCTTTATATAAAAATTGAAAATGACATTGTTAATACTTCTGAATAGGTAAAACAAGCAAAACTTCAAACCCTTAGAATTCAGTATGAAAATCTCAAAATGTACAATGATGAAAGTGTGGCTAACTATTTCCTACGTATAGATGAGATTGTTAATTGTATGAAAAACTTGGAAGAAGAAATAAAAGAGGTTGTTGTGCTTGAAAAGGTTCTAAGATCTTTGTCTCCTAAGTTTGAATCAAAAGTTTCTGCTATAGAAGAAAAGGAGAATCTACATAAAATTACCATGTCACAGCTACACAGAATTCTAACTGCTTACGAAATGAGGAAGGGAGGACCATCAGACAGAAGAGAAGTCGCTTTCAAAGCTTCAGGTAAGGGAGATTACTATGAGTCAGGGTATATTTCAGAAGAAGTGGAAGAATCAAATTTTGTTAAGAACCTTCAAAGGGGTGCTGGAAGATTCAGAGGTAAGTTACCTTTCAAAATTCTTTGCTTGTGGAAGAGTCGGTCACTATGCTGCCAAGTGTCCTCATAAAGATAAGCTTGACAAAGGTAAAGAACATGTTAGATGGAACAAGAAACTGAATGTAAGTAAAAAAAGCTACTACACCCACGAAGACAGTGATGGACTCTCAAATAGTGATGAAGATGAACGAGGTAATAACTATAGACTTTTAATGGCTTTTGAAGATCATGATTTCATGGATGCTATAGATGAAAAAGGTCTTTATGAAGAGATTTCTAAACTTAAAATCTATTTAGAAGAGAAAAATATGATTATTGATACTCTGCAATTTCAACTGGCTGAAAGGGAAAAACATCATGAAAAGTTAGAATGTGAAATTGTGGGACTTACAAAAGAGATTGAGAAAACAAAAGCTCTTAATCTTAGATTTTTTAAAGGATCTGAAACACTAGATGAGATTATCAATGTGCAGCGTTCTCCCCTAATCAAGACAGGTCTAGGATATAATGAAGAAACATCTCAATCACAGAAACCATCTACCTCTAAAAGTTATCGTGATGCAGCAAGGAGGAGTGAGCAAAGGCCCAATGGAGATCACCAAGTAAATACCTCAAGAATGAACAAAGACTATCAAATAAATCAGGGGCAATCCACCTTAAGGATGAAAAGAAGCTACAACCAGCCTCAGGTAAAACCTTCTCAGTTTGCCTTAAGAATGGATGACAGTAGAAACTACAATCATTTGGTGGATAGATTTGATAATCGCAGGAGTTTCTTCAATGGCCAATGCTTCTCTTGTCATAACTTTGGTCACAAAGCAGCTCAATGTGTTGCCTATAAGACAATCATGACTAGAGAAGCTCAAAAACAAAAAAGTATGACTCGGATCATGAAAAGAACCTACAATAACTTTTCTGCCCTTGAAAACAAAATTGAATGTTCTATTTGTAACAACATCGGTCATGAAGATTCTGAATGCAGGAGCAGGTTTCGGAAAACATCTCAAAAGGAACAAGCCACAAGTGCCAAAACATGGAGAATGAAAGAACTACAACCAAAAAGATGTGGTATAGCCTTATATGTGGAAGGGCAGGAAAATCAATGGTACATCGACAATGGATGTTCAAAACATATGACGGGTGATAAGGAAAAACTTCAGTCATATAGTGCCTTAGAAAAGGAGAAGAAGGTCTCGTTTGGAAATGACACCCCTGTGCTCATAAAAGGTAAAGGTTCTGTTCTGTTGAAAGAAAAGGTAAAAGTTGGAAATGTTATGTATGTTGATGGCTTAAAGCATAATCTATTGAGTTTCAGTCAGATGTCGATCAAGGAATTGAGGTAATATTTCGATCAAATGGGTGTAGTTTTCGTGATCTTGATATAAGAGAAACAATGATCAAAGGCATAAGAACTCCAAATAATTTATACATATTCAAAGAAGGACAACATCAATGCTATCTAACCAAGAATGATGAACACTAGCTATGGCACCAGAGATTGGGGCACCTAAGATTCTCACAAATAAGGAAAGCATGCAAATACCAGGCAGTTCGTGGTCTTCCAGACATTAGAATTCCAGACAATACAATATGCAATTCATGTCAGTTTGGTAAGCAAACCAGAACTAACTTCCCTGAGAATGAAGGATCAGCTAGCAGCCCACTTGAGCTTGTCCACACTGATGTATGTGGTCCATCTAGAAAAAGGTCACCTCGGGGAGAAGAATATTTCATATTATTATTGACGACTATTCAAGGATGGTCTGGATAGGACTTATGAAGCACAAGGATGAAGCCTTCGAAAAATTCAAATCCTTCAAAGCTTTGGTTGAAAACGAATTAGATCACAAAATTAAATGCCTCAGGTCTGATAGAGGTAGGGAGTTTGCCTCAAATGAATTTTTTTATTTTTGTGAAGAACATGGAATAAGAAGAGAATTATCTACAACCAAGACTCCTCAGCAAAATGGAGTAGTGGAAAGGATGAACAGAATGGTTCAACAAATGGCTCGCGCTATGCTTGATGATTCTGGAACTCTCGCAACCTTCTAGGGTGAAGCCGCATTTTTTGCAGTTGTTATTCTCAATAAGACAAATATTCGGGTGAACAGCACTCAAACTCCTCATGAGCTCTATTGTGGTGAGACTCCTTCGGTAAAACATTTCAAAATTTTTCGTAGCAAATTCTATATTAAAAATAATGTTGAAAATCTTGGCAAGTTTGAACCTAGAGCGAATGAAGGCATTCTCCTTGGTTACTCTCCCCACAGCAAAGCTTACAAGTGTTATAATAAAAGGCTTGGAAAAATTGTTGAAAGTATTGATGTAGTGGTCAATGAAGAAGAAAACACTCCTAGGCAAGTAAGATCTGAAGATTTTGAAGATGATGAGGACTATCCATCAACATAAAATCAGATTCATGATGAAGAAGAAGAGACTTATGAGGCACCAGAAGACCAGATAAGGATAGAAGAAAAGACTCCATCCAGGTACGTTCAGAAGAATCATCCAGAATCTCATATTTTGGGGTAGAAAGAGGCCGGTGTACAAACAAGAAGAACAATAGCAGAAGCTTCAAGCTATTTGGCATTACTCTCCTCCACTGAGCCACAAAATGTAAAAGAGGCATGCAAAGATGAATGTTGGGTCAAAGCAATGGATGAGGAAATTGAGTAGATCGAAAAGAACAACACTTGGGAGTTGGTTCCTAGACCAAAAGATAAGAATGTCATAAAGACAAAATGGATCTTCAAAAACAAGTTGAATGAAAATGGGGAAATAATTAGAAGCAAGGCTAAACTTGTTTGTAAAGGATATGCTCAACAAGAAGGAATAGACTTTTAAGAAACTTTTTCTCCCGTTGCAAGACTTGAGGCCATCAGAATGTTCCTTGCTCTCTCTAGCTTTCAGAAGTTCATAGTATTTCAAATGGATGTGAAATCAGCCTTTCTGAATGGAGACTTAGAAGAAGAAGTGTACATTGAGCAACCAGATGGTTTAATCCTTGGGAATGATCCAAATCTTGTATGCAGACTAAAAAAGGCTCTCTATGGTCTCAAACAGGCTCCAAGGGCTTGGTACTATTGGTTGGACAAATACTTTCATCAACAAGGTTTTTCAAAAGGATCAGCAGATAGCAATATTTATATAAAAATTGAAAATGACAAATTGCTAATACTTTTGTGTATGTTGATGATATCATATTTAGCAGCAATGAAGAAGCTATGAGTTAAAATTTTGCCTTGGTGATGCAGAAAGAATTCGAAATGTCCTTGATTGGGGAGCTGACAAATTTTCTTGGTTTACAAATCCAACAAAATGAAGGTGGTATCTTTTTATCTCAAACCAAGTACCTCAAGCAAATCTTGAAGAAATATGGGATGGAGGATTCGAAACCTATATGTACCCTGATGGTGACAGGATGTAGCCTCAACGCAAATGATGACTTGGCTGTAGTGCATCAACCAACCTATAGATCTATGATTGGTAGTCTTCTCTATCTAACAGGAACCTGACCAGACATCATGCATGCAGTGGGAATAGTTGGAATATTTCAGGCAAATCCAAAGGAAACTCATCTTCATGCAGTAAAGAGAATTTTAAAGTATCTTCAAGGAACTCAAAACTATGGTCTATGGTATCCTAGTGATACAAATCTCACTCTTCACGCTTATACAGATGCAGATTGGGTTGGAAGCGTGATGACAGAAAAAGCACTAGTGTGGTGCACTCTTATGGGTTCCAATTAGTTCTTGGTTCAGCAAGAACAAGTTCGATGCTTTACTACAGCTGAAGTAGATATGTGGTTGATGTAGCTTGTTGCAACAACTCCTTGGATGATCAAACTGTGCAGAATTTTAAATCACTTGTACCCACCTATCTCAACTTATGTGATAAACAAATGCAATCAACATTAAAGACCAGTCATGCATTCAAAGACCAAGCACATACCAATCAAGTATCATTGTCTCCGGGAACAAGTGCTGGAACAAAAGGTCAAATTGGAGTATGTTCCCTCCAAGGAACAAGTTGCTGATATACTCACCAAACCATTGCCCAGGGAGACATTTGAATACCTTATACAGAAGCTGGGGGTTGTTGATGCATCATCATGTTGTTGAATCTTGTCTGTTGTTCGCAAGTGGATACATGTACATTTGCCGGTCTATGTGGGTCGAATGGGTCTATCAGAGATCATCTGACACAGGTTCAGGGGGAGCATATATTCTTCTAATGATGCATTGTTGGCACTATCTTAGAAGTCTTTGATTTGATTTCTCATGAGTTGTCTAGTGGAATAGATCAATGTATGTTGGTCTGAAGGTTGATTATGCTGATAGTTGTTCTTGTCTCTATGTCATGTATTTCTTTTCACATCAAGGTCATGTAACGGCCTATTTTGGTTTCCCCACTATGCCTAGGATGAATGATTTTTGTCTATCTTGTGTATTCCCTCTTGGATGAGGATAGATGTATGTATGAGTCTTGATGATAGGAAGGTTACTTATAATGTATGGAATCATGTTCTTTCTTGTAGAACATCTTTTTGCAGAAAGCATTTCAGCACAGAGCATATACAAAGGGGGAGCTCATTCAGAATTTTCAACAGGTACTCAGGGGGAGTGTGGTAGTCTGCCCCTTTGCCCTTGATGTCAAAGGGGGAGAGAGATTGGTTGTTGTTGCCATCAAGTCCAAAGGGGGAGATTGTTGGCATTTGTTGTACTTGATGGCAACCCACTCATCTCAGATGATAAATTATAGTGCAGCAAAGTTATTCTCTGGTTTCGCAGGTGCACAAATCAAAAGATGTGGTCATCGACAGGTTGCGTAGGAGAATCATTGAAAAGGTGCGGATATGTTCGCAGGTCTCCCACACAAAAGGTGCGAACCTAAAATGCACGGACTTTCATGCAGAGAAAAACGCGAGTCTTATGTTTGGTCCATGGTATTTAGTCCGACGTTTTTGATCCTATGGTTTTGGTTCGTGGTTTTGGCATCTAATATATTGAACCCAGGTTTTGGATCCCTTGTATTGGTTTTCTATGGTTTTGATCCATGGTTTGAGTAAGGGCTTGCCTATAAAAAGGAAAGGAGATCCTTTGGCTAGTTACTAGTGAAAATTGAATATCTTAAGATCTGAAATTTTGGGTGATTGGTTTGAAAAGCTAGATCTAAATCAAGGTGAAAACTGTAAATTATAAGGCAGATCTATTGATAGGTCGTGATCTCTTTGGTGCATGATCAAATCTGTGGATCTGACAGTCTGTGGCACATTGGAGGACTGATAATTTGGCTCTATACGGAGGTCCACAGGCGGTCCACAGTGCAGGTGCGGAGGTACGCAGTGCAGCAGAAGGCACAGGTGCAGAGGTACGCAGCGCAGCAGAAGGCCAAGTGCGGAGGTACGCAGCGCAGTAGACGGATCAGGTGCGAAGGTATGCAGAGGAGCAGAAGGCACAGGTGCGGAGGTACACAACGCAGTATACTGATCAGGTGCGGAGGTGCGCTATCGGGTAGATAGTGCGGGTGCGGAGCTGCGCAGTCTATACACATAAGAACTGTGGATATTCGTAGGTTTCCTTCGGTGAAATTGCAGACCTTTCCTGAAATATATTTTAGCTATCTTTTTCTCCAGAGATTTGGGTTTAAATTGGTGTCTGATTACTGGTGTTATTTTCTAGTTACTGCATTCTGAGAAGTTATTTGTTTAAAGGAGATTAGGTGATGCACGTGTATTTGATGTTTTAGATCTAGTTTGAAAATTTATGAAACATGGTCCCTGGAAGAAAAGAGAAGGTTGTAGCCTTCTATAGATCAGCACCTACATACTAGTATTTCAGCTAGTACAAAAGCTAAGGGGGTTGTAGCTCCCTTCCAGAAGAAGCTGGAAAACGAGAGAGAGGGTTGTAGCTCTCTGCAGGTTGCAACCTGCGTACTAGTAAAAGACTGCACCAGTACAAAATCACTGTAAGAAGAAGTTTCTCATTGGAAGAAGATAGAGACATATTGCAACAGGTGGTTTTCACCCACATTGGGTTTACACCTTACATCTTCTGTTCCTTGGTTTGACTGTCTATTTTGTGTTTCTGCTCATTATTCTATGGTTCTCACATACAATTAATGACAAACATCTAATTATAAGTTTGGAAGGTATATGCAAGTTTAAATTGTCAGATCTGAAAATATTTGTATAAATTGAGAAGAGTTTGATAATACTGATTCACCCCCCCTCTCAGTATTATTTCTAACATCCATTTCAATGGTGATACCTTTGTCTGTACATTAGCATCAACATGTGAATCATCCTGAAACGCATCATCCATGGAAACTTCCTTACCATTTCTGCCATTTTCTCTTTCCACCTTCTTCAAGTTTCGTGGAAGCAATGTTGGATTCAAAGTCCAACATTTTGCAGCAAGATGTCCTTGCTTATGGTAGTGAGTGCAACACATGTGAATCCTCTTGACAACATGATTTGCCTTGTCCAATGGACCTTTGGCTTATTGCTTCATTTCCTTCAAAAGTTTCTTGCATGTGGCTTTCCTCTTCCAACATCTGGAAACATTATAGTTATCCAAACCACAAAAGGAACATGCAATTCTTTTCCCATATCTATGTCGAAATTTACCATGTTGAACATAATGAAAAGGAATATGGTTAGAACCGGATTTATACCTTTCTCTTTCACCTTTATTGCCTTCATGAGGAGGTGAATCAAAAGAAGAAGTGGCTCCCTTTGGAACACCATCAATCTCTTCAAGGTTGTTAGAGTTTCCACAACTCTCTGGTTCAAGTGTGTGCTTCTGAACACCTACATCCTGCAAAAGATGTTTCAAGCTATTGCATTCCTCCTGAATACAATCTTCACACTCTTGAGGTAGAAGACCTGAAATGAAACTCCTTGGAATTGTTTCAATGGCCTTCATGGCAGCTTTGGAACTTCCTCCATGAGACTGTCCATAGCCAAGACCCAAATACTTAGGCCTTCCCTCAACTATTATTGGCTCAACAATACCCTGTGCATGTTTACCCAAGCCTTTTCCTTCATAGCCCATCTTAGACATTAACTTGGAACCTATGCCTCTGGTATGTTTTTCAAAAGAACCAATATAAGCATTCTTAGAAGAATTTGAAGACAAACTAGAATGGTTTACCTCTTCTTCAAGTTGATACTTGACTAAGGCTTCTTTGGAACCAAAGAGTTGTGTCTCCAACTCATGCATCCTTTTCGGGTTCATATTTGCAATATGAAGTTGCCTCTCCATTTCCTACAATTTGTCAGAAAGCAACTGATTCTCTTCCTCCACGCAATTCAAATGCTCTCTAAGTATGTTTCTCTTCCTTCCATCCTCATACATTTCTCTCACCATATCCATCATGGTGAACAAGTCTTGCTTCTTGTCTTCATCAAAGAATCTTGTGAAGAAAGAAGAATTTGAGTACTCACTTGTAGAATGTCATTATGCCAATGAACAAAAGAACTTCAAACAAGATTAATAAAGAGCTTATTCAGCAACCTTTTCCAACAAACCTCTTGTGCTTCAAGGATTGCCTTGAGGTCCTTTGGGATAAGAATAATGCCTTCAGCCCTTCTTCCTTTTTGTCCTCTCCTCTACTGAGCTATCAATAGCTTTTCCTTCACCTCTGCAAACTCAAACAATAGCCAGTCTAAGAACAAGCATACAATCAACCTCTAACTGTTTAAACACCTTTTAGACATGCAATCTTTTCTCTGTCAATCAATCATTTTGATTGATCTGAAATCACCCATAAATGACCTCAGAGAAATAATGAAGGTATTACAGACTCAAGTGTTGGGGTGTGCCTATGTTATTTTATGCAATGGATCGATAAGATTGTAAAATACACAGACACTGAAACAGTAAGAGAACACAGTAAGCAAACACATAAACACAACAAATTTAACAAGGAGTTCACCCAATCCTCCTAGGCTACGTCTCTCGGTCCAGCCTTCAGTGGTGGCCATTCTATTGTGTCTTAAAGTAGATTTTTTTACAATAAGGAGCTCAATTTGAGTTTCACTTAACAGATGATGATCAATAGGATTGTACTTGGATTCCCCAAGTCTCTCGAGTACACAGACTCCACTTACTGAATCTCGGCCTCAACGGGTCTCAGTGGTATGAGTCCAATTTGGTACTCAATACCTGACAAGTATACACAAAAGAGTTGCTTGAACCTCTCAAGCCTTCTTTGGAGTTCATAGACTCTCGGACTCTCTTTGTCTCTATCTGCTCGATGCTGCCTTTGCTCTGCAGGTCAGCTTGACTTCTCTATTCTCTACAATTCACTTCTTTCTTGCCTTTCGACTTTCTTCTTCTCTTTCTCTACCTCCCTTACTCTTTGTCTGTTAATGGCTAAAAGCCAATCTACTCCCTGATTGTTCGTTTCCACTTCCTGACTCTCTGGATCTCCTGCCTTTGTCTGCTTGAATTCCCCTCCTCTTCATCATCCATAATACTTTGAAACTTCGGTATGAGTTTTACAGAGTTTGGGGAACTTTAAGAGTGTTTAAGGATCCAATTTGGATCACTAATATAACCTTCTTTGAAGGTGAGGTTAATCAAATTTAAGCTTTGATACCACCTGATTTGAAAATGGAGCACTAAAGGCTTCTTTTCTGCTTACAAGAACCTCTCCCACTTCCAAAGCTTAAATATTTCCAAGACCTTATGATTAACCAACTGCAGAATTAAAAACTACTTGAAAGTAGGTGTATGCTTGTGTTTCTTTTTAACTATTAAGTGTTGTAAGCTATCTTGCTTATGCTGATATGTAAATACATGTAACAGTAAAACAATGCAGCAAATAAACAAACATGCATAACAACAATATTAATATGGAGTTCACCCAAAACTCTTGGGCTACATCTCCTTGAGCTCTAGTCAACTCAACTAGGCTTTCAACTAGGATCTCTGGGATTATGGCATAAGTTCTTTTACAAGCTCCATGCTCAACTCCATTGCTTTACACTGAGCCTATGGGTTTAGATTTCCATCTTATCCCATTGGATATCCTCACTCTGCAGACAAATCTAGGCTTCTCTGGACTTGACTCCATCAATCAGCGCTCTGAGCGATCTTGCTCTCGCTTGCACCAACTCCCTAAAAATCCTCTTAACTATCTTTGGAATACCTTCTTCTATATTCAACACACCCTCGACACCAGCAATAGCTGATCATTTTGACCCTTTGTTGTTCTATAGCTTCAATATGGCGTCACGGCTCTTAGAAGTCTGCTTTGAGCTCTGTGGCTCTCAGACTCTGCCTCCAACCTCTGGTGGCTATGCCTCTGTCAAGCACTCTAGCTCTATGGCTCTGGTGCTCTCGCTCTTAGCTCTATCTCTGACTCTTGGCTCTAGCTCTGGCTCTCACGAGCTTCTCTTAGCCTTTGCGTGCATTCTCAGCAACCTTCCAGCGACCTTTTTCAGTCCTCAAGCTCCATTATGCAATTGTGCGCTCTGTGCATTTGTAATACATCAGTTACAGTCCTCCATCATGAAAAGCCCAACTGCTCACCACAAGAATCCGTTTACAATGGAAAGGAATCGTCAGCGTGGGGGAATCCGATCATTTTTCCTTCCTCTGGCTGTGTCAACCAAATAATGGAAATACACAGGAAAACGCATGCAAAACACATGATGGGCCTTTAGCTCGAACTTCAAATATTATGGAATCGGCCATATAATCCTATCGGGTCCATCCAAATATCGCTTATCGCTATCGCATGGCATAATGGCCAAAAAACCCAATACTCGGATAATACACAAAAAATCTAAAAATCTGGATTTCAAAACTTATGAAATCGCATACATAATTCTTATCGGGTCCACCTATTTATTAGCATATCGCAAGTCGCAATCGCAATGTGCATTGGCCTTGGTATCGGGGGTTCAAAGATGGCCGATATCGTTGATCGGCCCATCAGAACATCGGCATATCGCATATCACTATCGCAACGGCCCCGAGGGTCTTCCCTTTGGTCATGTCGATCGCCGATCCGCTGATTAGATCCTGATCATTGATTTGCAACCTCTAATCCGATGGCTGACAGTCCATTTCAGGTGCGTAACTTACACGGGGATTAACCACCCAAAAAAGTGGTTTCCTCTCTCCTCCGTCGTGCCACACGTCAGTCAATTTATGGATTCATGTGGAACCTATCCAATACCGCTTACTACTTGAAGCCCACCTAAAATACTGCTTACTTCCCTTCCTTTCGGAACTCAAAAGGTTCACTTGTTTGATTTATAAATCTGTCGCATCTGTTGAAGGCCTTTGTGCGTATTTTAAGTCCTTCAACCTTAGTTTATTGCGATGCGATAAAATAATGTGATGTGATGGATTCTAAGGGTTTTTATGTTTAAAAACACATTTTCCCTTAAGTCTCATTTATATAATAATTTGCCTCCTTTTCAAAGGACAAAGACAAACTTCTTTTTGCAATAACTTCATCGTTTGACGTCCATTTTAGCCCATTCAAGTTGCAGTAGATTCAGAAAGAAAAGATCTATGCAATGGGACTATTTCCAGGAGCATCCTTGGACATTCATTTTCCTCCGTGAGGAACACTTTAGACTTAGAAGTCTATCGAAGATCCATTTTGGATCAATAGACGAATCACTTAGGATAGGGATAGTTCCTGCACTTCAGATTCTAATGAAGAGCTTGAGCATTGGTAGAACCGATTACACGAAGTCTCCTCATTGCGTTGTAACATGTTGACGAATCGATCCATTGCATATCCAGTGAGGTAAGGAATTTACCTTTTTATGATGGTTTAGAAGGTTTTAATTTGTTTTTGGACAAATTCAAGAGGGGTGTGCCAAAAGAGCATTGGTACCATGTGCTAGATTTCACACTTCGCACTATGCCTGCTCGGTGGTGGAGCACGCATAAGGAAAACTTCACCAATTGGAAAGAATACAGGCAAATTATGAAGCTGAGGTTTGGGTATGCTAATAACCATATGACGGGAAAATACACTGGAAAGGACAATCTGTGTGAACATTTGGTGCAATGGACTAAGGTATGGGGAAAGGAACCGCAACTGAAATGGGTTCACATCTTTTTTCACACTTTGGATACCATTCTAATGAACTGGTATCTAGAAACTGAGTTGCGACATAGGATGACCAAATGGGATATGTTGAAGGAAATTTTCATGTTGACATTCACCTTTGAATATGGCTTTGATTGTATTGATGAGGCGCTCCAAGAAATCAAAGTTGTGATCTTTAAAATACTTGAGGAACTAGTATGGGTCTAGCCAGATTGGAATACCTAGTTGTGCCATGCACTGGAATGTTATAATGTAACTATAGAAGAAGGCGACAACAACCCTAGAAAAATCAATATTCCTGAGTCTGAAGGACAACGTGATGTTGAGGGACCCAAAGTAGAAATATCTAACATATCAGAGCCTTTAAAGACTAAGCAGGTAAATATTGGATCGAACGCGCGGGCGAAGTTTTCTAAGATAGGTAACTATTGGGATGAAGATACGGTTGATAAGATCGCAAAGCTATTTCACGAGTATCAGGACTTGCTTCCCACCAAGTTTTTTGATCTAAAGGGGATAGTAGGGGATTTGAGTGTCATGAAAATTACTTTGAAGCCAAACGCGAAGCCTTTAAAGAAGCACCCATATCGATTAAATCCAAAACATCAGGAAAATGTGCACAAAGTGTTGGAAAATATGCTGGAAGCTGGGATCATTAAACTTGTGGAAGAATTGGACTCGGTGAGTCTCATGGTAGTTGGTTGATGAGCCCCAAAATTGGTAACTTGTTGGGATCATTTGGCCTAATTATCCTTGTTCAGTCCTTGTTCAATCCTTCATTTTTCATAGCTTATGCATTATTTTCAATATGTTTATGTCATTTGTACGAATAAGGGTAGTCACTCTTCCTAGGTGACTAACACATGCTCATTTCAGGTTTTTTGACACACGTTGGAGCAAAACCGAGCAATCATGGGCTAGAAGACAGCCAAGCCTGAGGTGAGGATTCGTAGGGGGGTTTTCTATGGCATTAAATAACCCTTCCTCGGGATCTTCACCCCCAACTCTGAGCTCCAAAGGCCACCAAAACTGAATCTAGAAGGCAGCCAAGCAGATTTTGGAAGGGACTATCTAACTCACAGTTTGGACAGCCGAGTTCCATAGATTTGGGAGGCCAACTGGGGCCCTCGTGATGTATAAATGTTGAGGCCTCAGCCTTCGTAAGGGACTTTTGAAACCATTGCATATTTTGCACTACATTGTTGTTAGCTTTACTTTGTTCTCTGGTAGCCAATTTTAGCATAACTCTTATGACTATTTTTTGATAATGAGAAGCAGTCCGATTTTATATCAACTCTGAGTTTTCTATAGGAGCCATAGCTCTTAGGGTTGGGCCCAACCTGAGAGCCTAGGGCTTCTTTTCTGTACTGTTACTTTTCCTTTATGCATCATTGTTTCCCTTTATGCATTTGAAACGTATTTCTTTTAGGCAGATTTAGTTGTGTTTCTTGGATAGATCATTGTTTATGAATAGAATTGCTTCAGGTGTTTTCATAAGATAATAACAGAAAAAGTTCCAAAGAAAAGGGACAACTACACTCTCGGTTTCACCTCATCCTTATTGGATCAGGGGCTGGAATTGAAGAAACAGTGCTGCCCAAAAAAAAACACTAGTTTGCTTGGCCATGCAATCCTTAGTGTATTGTTTTCCTTTGCAGAAGTTAGTTATGGGTTTAGATCTCTGAAATGTTTCTTTGCATAGTTGATGTACATGGTTTTCTTTCCAATAAAGCTATTGTTCATTCATGTTATTGATAGTTAGACTAGATAGGCTAGGACTTTGATCATTTGCAAGACTTTGTTGATTCGGTTGAATGTACACCGTGCAGGGCATCTCCACCACTCTTTCATCCACCTAAACGTCATCTAAGCCACCTGTTCCATCTCCTATCTAGGTTCCTCATCTCCCATATGTCCTTTTTCCACATAACCCTACCTACTTTCTCAATCATTGCCTTAGCCTTCTTTAAGCCAAGTCAGCCTTCTACACCTTCTCACCACTCCACCCACCAGTTTCTGGGTCACTCCAGGCCCCTATCCTACCTCCTTATCCATCCATGCATCTTCCCTCACTCACCCATCCTCTAAAATCCACTTTTTAAATATCCTGTAGAAATTTCTGAACATCCTGTAGAAATCTCTGGACATCCTGTAGATACCCTGCAGACTTCCTGTAGAAGCTCACAAATGAGGTTTCTTGATAGCAAAAATTTTTGAAACTCTCTGGAAGGGTGTTGCGGACTCCTTAGACCCTCTATGAACCTTCTCAACCTTTTCCAAGCATTCCTCCTCCTTAATCCACCCCTGCACAGTAAAGAACAGTGAAAGCATATGCATGATAAAACTGACAACTTAATCAAAATTACAAAAAGATGTTTTCTTAGGATAGAGGTAGTCTAGACACATGTATTTTACCTTCATAGAAGTAATGGCATCTCTTTCAGTAGTTTGCATGATCATCTTTAAATCAGTAGGACTAGCTGGTAGAATTAGGATTTGCTAGGGTTTGCGCTTTTCTCCAGATTTTCAATCTCTTTTTGCAAATAGATTAGCTTTCTTTGAGTTAGCTTTCATCCATCAATTACAAAGCTTATTCTAAGAGCTCATAGAAGTTGGCTTAAGCTCCTAGTGGACTTGTGCCAGCTGACCAAGTGATAGTTGCAACAAGACCTAGTACTTGTGCATACAGCACCGTCGCTTCCAAGTTTGTTACGAACAACCGAGTTGATAAAAGTAAAGAAGGGAGTCCCAGGAGTTGCAGCATTATTGTTGTAATACTCGATCCCACCATCTTTTTGGCGTCTTCGGATTGGTTGGGGTTGTAATAATCTTGGGATGTCCCTTGCATCCCCTGTTGATAAGGTCTGGGTCCATGTGGCCTCCTTTGGTTGAGGAAGTAGAGAGGTTCAGTAGCCACCTCAGTCCCTAGGTACATGGCTTTAAATCCAGGCAAGGTAGGGCATTGGTTGGGGGGGTGGTCTTCCTCACAAATGAAACATACCTCTACTGAGTGCAGTGGGCACTCATTCTTGGGATGCTTCCTTGTGCATCTAGGACAAAAAATGGCCAAATCCCTCTCAGCTTCTTCTTTCTTTTGCTGAATTCGGAAGGTATCAAGTTGCATGGCAATAGTCTGTCTCATTTCATTCTTGAGGTCTTCCATCTAGTTGGCAAACTCATGCTTGGAGAAAGAGGTACTAGCTGAAAGATGATTCCCCCTACCTCTCTTCCAGGCCTCCCTAGAATGGTTTCTAAACACAGTCTTTGTGTCCTCATAAGGTAGTTTGTGGATGTCTCCTCCAGCCAGCATGTTAAGGGTGTCTAGAAGTTCTTCAGAGACTCCTCGAAGAAGAACCAGCTTTAGAGATTCCGGGTCAAGTGTGTACCTGGCCCGTTTATAACTGAGTTGGAACCTTTCCTCGTAGTCTTCTAAAGATTCATCGCTTCCCATGGTCATCCGAAAGATTTCTCCCTTAGTTTCCTTGGATCTACAGTAGTCCCGGTACTTGGTATTGAAAGCTTGCTGCATCTGAGCCCGAGCGGTGATACTATTTCCAGGTAACCCCATGAACCAGCGTAATGTCGCGTCCTTGAGGGTAGAGGGAAAGAGTTTAAGCTTTTGCTCATCCTCAGCATAGTCATAAGTTCGACAAAGGACAACAAACTCAAACAGGAAGGTATCAGGGTTTTCAGTAGTTAGTCCATGGAAGTGAGGTAGAGCAGAGGGACTTATGTTTTTCATTTTCATGTCTCCATTGGTCTCTCGGATGGGAAAGGCACCTTCTATTCTCTCATCTTCTCTTCTACCGTTTTAGTTTTCAGCCATGGCTTCAAATGGAGTGTTCTCTAACTCTTCTTCTGTTATAGAATCTGTGTATATCTCAGGGGGTTCACCTATAGGTTCTTCTGGCTCACTATCACCAGAGAAGAAAGAAGGTTGACTCAGTGATGTGGTGGGGGTGTTGGGTAAGAATTTGTCAGTTTTATCTCTGTTCCTACGAGGCATGAAATGGAAAGAATTTTTTGATTGCTTTTTCTTTTTTCTCTCTGTTGGTACCTGCAAAACTAAAATAGATTGAACTACAACTAACTATCTTGCTAAAATGAAAATGCGGAATTGAAATGAAAGCAGGAAAGGACTAATCTATTTTGCTCAAATGAAATTGCAGGAATGAAGTGCTAAGCTATGCTTGCAAAATTGAAGTTGCAGAATTGGAATGCTAAGCTACGCTTGCAGAATTGAAATTGCAAAATTGAAATGCTAATCTATGAAAGCAGGAAATGTCTATTCTACTTTTGCAGAAATGAAATTGCAGAATGGAAATGAAATAAACTACTTAGCAGAAGGTTGTAGGAAAAAAAATAGAAGAAAAGCAACAATCACCAATACTCTGACGCTTCCCTAGCAATGGCGCCAAAAAGTTGGTGGGCTCCAGTATTGCAACAATAATGCTACAACTCCTGGGACTCCCTTCTTTACTTTTATCAACTCGGTCGTTCGTAACAAACTTGGAAGTGACGGTGCTGTATGCACAAGTACTAGCTCTTGCCGTAGCTGTCACTTGGTCAGCTGGCACAAGTCCGCTAGGGTCTTAATCCAACTTCTATGAGCTCTTAGAAGAAGCTTTTTAATTGATGGATGAAAGCTAACTCGAAGGAAGCTAATCTA
>APFE031212342.1:0-11824 GCA_000404065.3 Pinus taeda | reverse complement strand
TTTTAATTATAAAAGGTTTTTTTTTGGAGTTGCCCAAATTCTCCCTCTCTCCCTTCGAGAAGACCATAATATAAAGGTTTTTTTTGGAGTTGCAATTCTCCCTCTCTCCCTTCGAGAAGACCATAATATAAAGGTTTTTTTTGGAGTTGCTCTTCGAGAAGACCATATGTTCCACTATACAGGGTGTCTGAACGAGTGACAAGGTGTGAGGTCTCATGGTATACCGGTGTGATATATTGGGAGATATTAACACCTTGTTAGAGGCACATTTATTACACACCTCACACTTCTCTTGAGGCACATTTATTACACACCTCACAAGTCTCTTCAATAACAAATACTCAGCACTAAACCATTTTTCCTTGCAAACTTTTTCACTCAAAAGGTTTTGGTTGAAATGAAAATCCAAGAACTCAGGGAATAGGGTTACTCATTAATGAAATTTGGATCTGATTTTTTCACAAATTTTGGTTGAAATGAAATCCAAAACTCAGGGATAGGGTTACTCATTAATGAAATTTGGATACTCGAGCATTTTTTCATGCAAACTTTTTGGTTGAAATGAAAGTCCAAAAACTCAGGGATAGGGTTACTGATGAATGATATGAGAATATTATAAATTTCCAATCTGAGAAATAATATTTTAATCTAACTTGAATTAAAAATGAAGTGGAAAAACATTTAAATACTCTCATTTCATACCCAGTCATGACTTCTTGAGTAATTAGGATGCATCCAAAAGCACGTTCATGGGCAACTCGTTCCTTCAATGGGAAGCCTACATGCACTTGCATATTCTTTCAATTTTGTTCAAATATTCTACATCGGTTGTCTTGGATCTCTTAGATTTAAATGTCATTTCCCCAACATTTAAATGATCTTCCCCAACATCCTACTCGTATAATATTTATTCCTTTCTTCCCCAACATCCTACTCGTATAATATTTATTCCTTATATCTCTTCCCGTGCAAGAGATGTATATTTGATGTTATGATCCCACCGACCTAGGTGGGAAGAGCTTGGTGCTTTTCACCGAAGCAATCCTTTTTTTTCGTTGTAGTAAATTGTTTTCAAGCAAAAGATTATGTAGATGTCAATGCCACTCAATCTTTTTTTTCGTTGTAGTAAATTGTTTTAAGCAAAAGATTATGTAGATGTCAATGCCACTCTCTAAAGACCTGCCACTTTATTTCACTTGAAATTTTTAATCATTTACATGGTTAGTTTTCCTCTGGATTTGAAGGCTATTATGTAGTTGTTGTTGGGTTTTATATGATTTTATAACTCCGAGTGCACTAAAATGGCTAGGCGATTAATATTCTCCATGGTGGCTTTCTTCGCTATCAGCATTACGTATCTAATCATTCACTTCATGTATCTACTCACTTGGCATTTCCAATCTTTTGTGTAGATTTTGTGGATGTTGTTTTCTATGTTTTATTTAAACTTTTTGAAAACACTCTAGCAAACATTCACAGTGATGTGAGAGATTGATAAACTTTTTGAAAACACTCTAGCAAACATTCACAGTGATGTGAGAGATTGATATTCCCACTTTAGAATCTATCTAATTAGGTGATTAGGAGGAACAACATCATAATAGAAAGTAGAAATTCGACATAACCTTATTTAAATCAATGACATATTTTATGTAACAATCATAACTTGCACATATGGATTCTATGATGAACCTTAATTGAGAAACATAGACTTTCTATAACTGTGAATGCAATAAAATGGCTTGGAGATTAATATTCTCCATGATGGCTTATCAGCTTTATGTATCTAATCATTAACTTTATATATCTACTCACTTGGCATTTCCAATCTTTTGTGTAGATTTTGTGGAAGTTGTGTTCTATATTTTATTTAAACTTCTTGAAAAACCTCCAACAAACATTCAAACATTCATAGTGATGTGAGAGATTGGAATTCCCATTTTAGAATCTATCTAATTTAGGTGATTAGGAGAAACAATATCATAATAGAAAGTAGAAATTCAACATAACCTTATTGTTTTAAATCAATGACATATCTTTATGTAATAATCATAACTTGGACATATGGATTCTATGATGAAGCAATTGAGAAACAGAGACTTTCTCAAACTGTGAGTGCACTAAAATGGCTCGGAGATTAATATTCTCCGTGATGGCTTTCTTCACTATCAGCCTTATGGATCTGATCATTAACTTTATTTATCTACTCACCTGGCATTTCCAATCCTTTGTGTAGATTTTGTGGATGTTGTTTTTTATGTTTTATTTAAACTTTTTGAAAAACCTCTAACAAACATTCAGAGTAATGTGAGAGATTTGAGGTTCCCATTTTAGAATCCAATTTAGGTGACTAATAACCTTATTGTTTTAAATCAATGACATATCTTTACATAACAATCATAAAATTCAACATAACCTTATTGTTTTAAACCAATGACATATCTTTAAAACACAATCATAACTTGGACGTATGGATTCTATGATGAAGCTTAATTAAGAAACACAGAGTTTCCCATTATCTTAGAATCCACTCTAGATGAATCTTAATTGACACATAAAAAAAAACATTTTATTTAGGACAAATTTTCCTAATGCTCGATGTATTTGAGGGCTCGCCTCATCCTTAGTTGTCACTATTTCAGCTTGTTGTGCAGCTACTTCCAATGCTTAGAGAGAAACTACGCTCATTGTGTTGATTGCAAGTCGTCCTTTTCCTTGTTTGGAAATAGATCTGTATTCTGACGGAAGTAAAAGGGTTGATTAAAGACTTTTTTTTGTTTGGAAATGGATCTGTATTCTGACAGAAGTGACCGAAGTAAAAGGGTTGATATAGGGTCCCATTGTAAATTAGTAGTGTATATTTTTTCAATATCAAAATAAAGAAAAATCCATAAATAACAATCATCTTAATGTCCCAAAAAAATCAAGCTCGTAGGAGTGAAGATGATTCTTTCTCGTTCTCTCTGGAAAAGTTTCAATGAGATAATATAGGATATTTGTATTTGCACAAGGGAGGAAGAGCAATTCCATTAAGAAACAGATGCTTCGTTTAATTTATTGACTTCTTAATAAGCTACTTATCACAGTTTTGTGTGAAGCCCAATATCTAGGACACTTCCCAATTTGAGTTTGCTTTTACTGAGTTATTGTGGAGTCTATTAACTCATGTAATTTTTTTTTACGTTATGTAACAGGTTTTTGTTCATGCATAAATGTGTGCATTATTTTAAATGCAATATTTCCACTTGTGATATAATAATGGATGAAAATTATTTGTTTAAACAGTTTTATCACACAGTTTTATGTGAAGCCCAATAGCTAGGTCGCATCCCAATTTGTGTTTGCTTTTTACTGAGTTGTTGTGGAGCCTAACTCATATAATTTCTTTGGCATTATGTAATAGGTTTTTGTTCATACATAAATGTGTGCTTTATTTTAAATGTGATATTTTTAGTCATGTGATATAATAATGGATGAAAATTATTTGTTTAACTTATTATTATGTTAAATACAGGGCAGAGAGAGAGAAATAGGAGATGAAACCATGAACTTGTTGCAGTTTTTCTCCGTTATGTAATTTGTCACTTCGTTTTTAGGTAAGTACACTTTATCATCTTCACTTTTTTTTTTCTTAGTGCATATCACTTGCATTAGGCTTACTCGTATCACGGAACACAGCATTCTGGATGCAGGCCTCACGCATCTGCCATAACCTCTGATCATAACAGAGAGCGGATGTATTGAGTGCTCGAGTAAGTGCAGTTATAAGGAGACCCGAAAACCTAATAATCAAGATACAAACATTAGACTCCTCAAACCACTCGTATAGATGAACATAGTCTCGACTCGGAACTACCTCTATATCCACCTATAAAAAGAAAACCAAATTACTTGATCTTAGATTTTAATAAAACTTTACACTTACTAAATTTTTATAAATTTCATTTTAATAGTTTTTAGATATTCAACTTGTATATTTTTCTAATATTGTATGAAAATTATATATTATATTCATTATATATGATCGAAAGTTATTTTCAGAACTCTATTTTGACAATAATTCATCTCTTTTTTTATATTTTTATATTTTTATTTGGCTGTAAATTAGTTGGTTTGGTTTCAATTGGGTATATTTAAATTAATTGCTTTGGTTTATGGAATGAGTTTTTTTTAATTGGGAAAGAACTAGTATTTTCATTTATTTATTTTCGTTTGAAATAAATTATTAAGTTCGTTTATGTTTGCCACCTATAAATTAGTTTTCGAAGTCTTCTATTCATTGAGATGACATATGTCCATGGGATGAGATTTTTCCATGTAGGGAGACTTTTCTTTTGTTACTGACTTCCCAATCATGAAAAATTAGGGATTAAAAAAACAAGAGAGTAAATCAGATGCCAATGTGTTACAGTTGGAAATCAGTTGTCAGAGCCATATGTCACGTTATCTACCTCACAAAACCCGTAACATAGGAAAGGATCGCTCTACTTGTAGCAAATAACAACATTCAGTTATTCAGTTATCCATTGTGGAATGTTAATGTCAATACAGTCCCCAAAGGCACAAAAGGGAAAAGACTAAATTAATTTAGACATTCATGACACGGGAAACTCTTCATTCAATCCTAGAGTATTCAGGATGTCAATACATTCCCCAAAGGCACAAAACGGGAAAAGTCTAAATTAGTTTAGACATTCGTGACACAGGAAACCCTACTTTCAATCCTCGAGTATTCAGGATGTGCACACGCTAGAACCTGGTGAATATCAACAAGAACTGCAATCCCCAAAATTAGAGCCAAATTGATTCAAAAGTTCTCTACTTCACACAAGCTGCCATAAGTCACATTTTTGCATTAAAAATATTGAATGTGTTCATGTAGAGGTGTGCTTCTCCGGAGAACAAAGTATGCCCGCATCTAATATAAGGCATGAAACTGCCATTTAAATACTTTTGATATTGTAAACTAAATTACATAGATTCTTACGGATTAACGAGAAAAGAATGACAACCCATTCAAATAGTCTTGAATGCTAGCCACCAGCTATGTGCGTTGACCTTCCTGGTCTACAGCAAAAGTTTCTAATGACATCAGATTTTGATTTTTGGTTGTACTTGTTCAAGGTTCAAATGTATCACCCTCTTTATTAACACCCACATTGTCAACATGGCTTGGGTGGACAAAAATATTTATTAGGTGGGTTTACTTTAACAAAATCCATACAAAATTAAGCATTTTGAATGGCATTAGGAGATAGTGATAAAGGTTTCCCAAGGCAATCGTCAAGTCAACAGCCACCTCAGATACCATAGGACTTTATATAGACATAGTATATTAGTGAAAGGAATGAAGTGCTATAGAGATGGCTCAGGCTATTGTTGAACGACAATAATAAATCCAGTTGTAAATTGTCTTCGATTCATAGTTGCTAAGACCAAAAGTCCTCTTTGTAACACATAATGTAGAGCTAAATAACAAGCATAGTTATCCCCAAAAGCATCAAATTGAATACAGATTCATGCTTGTTTTTCTAAATAATTTTGCAGTAAACTTGCTACTTTAAGTCTTTATTCATGGTCATCTGATAATAGTAACAAGATTTGGCCATATTTTTAAGGAGTGTCGCTGTAGTATGGATACACAATACTGTCCATAAAATACAGATACAGTCTGCCACAAAAACAACTTCTAAATTTTTAAAACACCCTAAAATTTCTTCCTAATATGCTTTATCTCTACAAAGTCCTTATCCTTATCTTTGCTCCCAAAGCTTTTCTACACTATAATTATCTCTGCACAAAAGACAGCCTTGTCACAAAAATATCTCCAAGTCAACAGCCACCTCAGATCCCATAGGACTTTGTAGAGATAAAGTATATTAGGGAATGAACACCTCAGATCCCATAGGACTTTGTATAGATAAAGTATATTATGGAATGAAGTGCTATAGAGATGGCTCTAGGCATTATTGAACAACAATAATAATCCAATTGTAAATTGTCTTTGATTCCCATAATTGTTAGCACCAAATGTTTACTTTACAACACGGAATGTAGAGCGAAAAAACAAGCTAAGATTTCCTCGAGAGCACCAAACTGAAGACAGATTCATGCTTGTTTTTCCAATTAACTATGGCTTACACATTTCTCAACATCTAAGCCAAACTGATACCCAGACAAGGTTCACGCTGTAGAAATTCCTATCCCTCAAAGGCCAAGTTCATAGAATCTAAATTCCCACCTACATACGTCAGGTTTACAAAATAGTCTTTAGCCTCTATATGCCAGGTTCTAAGAATAAGGCGTCCCAATACCTAGGCCAGTTCATGTCAATTTCCATCCCCTCACACACCTTGTTATAAAAGAGATTTTCCAGATAACATACGCTAGTTATAAGAGTCAGATTGAAAAGTACCCATGCCTGATTAATAAAGTAGGGTTTGACAGTATCTATGCCAGGTTCACGGAGTAATATTTGATGGCAGGCTCTAAGAGTAGTTAGATTTTACAAAATAGTCTTTAGCCTCTATATGCCAGGCTCTAAGAGTAAGGCATCCCAATACCTAGGCCAAGTTCATGTCAATTCCCATGCCCACACACCTTGTTATGAAAGAGATTTTCCAGATAACATACGCTACTTAAAAGAGTCAGATTGAAAAGTAATCATGCCTAATTAATAAAGTAGGGTTTGACAGTATCTATGCCAGGTTCACGGAGTAATATTTGATGGAAAGCTCTAAGAGTAGTGATGAGATTTACCAGTATCACTATAGGATAATCTATACGTACCCACTCCAGACTCGTGTAGAGAGAATTCCCGTATAATATGTCAGCTTAATGTAGGTTAAATTACCATCCGTACACTAGCTTCATAGATACAGATTCTATGAATACACACCTCTAGAGCAATCAACTAGTTTATGCATTGTTATCTGTATATGGATCTGTCTCCATGCCCAAATCTGCTCGATCTCTATATGCCACTAAAGGATGACACTTATTCCCCTTATCCCATGGCCTCTAGACTGTGAGTACTTTCAGAGTGGGTTGTACTACCGTCTTTAGGCTATTTGGATTATGTAAATGTGTTTCGGGTGGGTTCTAACTACTTGTATTTGCATTTTATGGCGATGGCCTTTACTGTTGGCAGTGACCCTTTGTTAAATGGGAAAATGCAAAACAATGATACAAGGTAAACTAAATCTTATATTAATAATGGTGATGTCCTAAATCTTATATTAATAATGGTGATGTCCTACATCTTATATTAATAATGGTGTGATGAATAGGGAGTTATGAAATGTGGCTTATGGATGCCTACCTGGAACTGGATCAGCAAACAATGACTCTCAAGCAAGAATGCTAGGCGAGGTAGCGATGGGGAAACTGGCACTAGAATTAGAACTGGAACTCCCCATACAGGGGGCAGTAACTACTATAAAGGGGATAGAAAGAACAGATGCAAAGGTAGTCACAGATTGAGTTTCACATCCAGATTCAGTAGTCGAGATCTAGCCCTATTCATAGGAGATTCAAGTCCATTCATTGTAGATCCTTGTTGTAGCGGTTACAACCACCCTCCAAAATTTTGGCTCGCATGCAAATTTCGGAGCCTACCCTGGATCCTGCGATCGATTATCCTTGGTCGTTTGTTGGTAAGCTGATGATTTCAAGCTCCTCTCCTTGATCTTAAGAGTTGTCTGTATTCTCATTTTCATGCAGCGTGTGTCATATTTGGGCATAGGGGTTGTTGTTTGTCATGCAAAGGGAATGGTGTCTTGCTTCAAGGGAATTGTGTGCGTATGAGTGGTTGTCATCACATAGACATGTTTCACACTCACCTCACGCACTCACATCACGAAGGTTGTTGCATCAAGCAAAGTATGTCTAATGTATTATGGATGGTCTACGTTGTGTCACTAAGTGTCTGTGTGCGATCATAGTCGAGTGCTATCAATGTTTACATCTGTTTCACTAATCTCACACTTAGCCATTTTCCCAAGCAACCTAGCCTCATCCAGCTTCCTGGAACTGTGCGCTTTGCTTCTGCAACCATCAAGCTTCCTACCTTGCCTGTTAAAACCCCGTAGTGCGCAGAGACACCAACCTCCCTTGCCTGCTAAAACCCCGCAGCCCACAGAGACCACAGCCAACACTGCTCTCCAAAAACGCGCAAAGCGGTTGAGTTGCATTGCACTCAGAAATTGCGCGGAGGTGTCCTCCCAAGACCCCTGTCTCGCAACAGTGCCCTAAGCCTCAAAACTGCGGAGTGTTGTCTAAGATGTCTTGTCTGTCTTGCATGCAGAAACTGCGCAGACAAGCCTCCCAGGGCCTCATTCCGACAGTAGTCACTGTCCACTGAAATTGCGTAGATCTACCTCTCAGTGACTACAGGAAAGGGTGACATGGTGAAATCACTTCCAAGGAGTTGAGGAGAGGGACCAAGGAACCAATCAATGGAAAAGATCAAGACTGCATGCAAACTCTATTGGATGCATGATCATCTTGAGGGTAAGTATGCTGAAATCACTTCCAAGGAGTTGAGGAGATGGACCAAGAAACCAATCAATGGAAAAGATCAGGACCGCATGCAAACTCTGTCTGATGCATGATCATCTTGAGGGTAAGTATGGTAAGTAAAGAACACCTTTCGAAGTACACCTCTTAGTTGAGTTTGCGGGACGATTTTTCATTGTCATATCATCCTATCCTCAGTAACATGCATGTGTGCAAACACGAAAAGTCATCTCATGTGTTTCTTCTACATGTCTTGCTTCCTCTTCACTTGTTTGATGAACTGGCGTCTTCGGCATGTCGATTGCTATGTCATGCTTGCGACCTTGTTCGGGTGATGATGAAGGTTGTGTTTGCTATGTACACATCTATCACACTCACACACGATGTTGTATGCATTGTAGCGCAAACATCATCGCGGTCATTCAATGATCTATCACGAGTGTCGCACTTGTCGCTCGCATCATCAGTCAGTCACATTGGGTGTTGTTGTCTTGATGGTTCGAGGTGTCCTGTCGTCGAGTCATGTTGAGCGTATGTTCGCAAGGTCACGGATGCACAAGTTCACTCATTCACACAATTGGTCATTTTGTTGAAGTTTTGTCGACCGGACCATCCTCCAACAGCCAGACATCCGTCGAGTTGCATTGCACAGTTTCAGCTCTCAGTGATTATGTACTGTTGCCCAGAATTGCGCAGAGCTTAAGGCTACCTCCCAAGCAGTCTACATTGTGCAACCTTGGAATTGACTCAACTAACTGTCACCTAGAACAGCGTAGAAGTTTCCCAGCAAGCCATTTCAATCTGCATTGCCCACAAGCACATCAACCGAGCCTCCAGTTGGTCAACCAGAGAGTTTGCGCGGGTAGTGACCCTAGGACTCACTCCCAAAAAAATTGCGCAAAAGCTACAAAGCATGCCCACTCAGTTGACTGAAGGAATTGCGTAGACATGTCGGACAGACACCCTATGTCCTTCACTGTCTCCCTCAAAAAATTGCGCAATTTTTCCAGCCAATCACCCAGTCAGTGGACCTGCTGCTCGCCCGGAAAACTACGCAGTTTTCATGAGCCATCACCCAGCTGCCCAGCATCCCGCTCAGCTCAGAAACTGCGCAAGGATGTTCAGCAGGCCAACCTCCCAACAATTGCGTAGTTTTTGCGAGCAAACTCCCACACCCTGCGGCCAGCTCCCTAGAAAAATTGTCCAGTTTTTGCACACTGCCAGCTCCCCGGAGAAATTGCACAGTTTTTGCTACCAGTGCCCCTTTGCTACCTGCACTGCCTCCCTGAAAAAATTGCGCAGATCTGCCATCCAGCTGAGCCAGATCCCGCAAACAATCACTGTTGATCCGGATTGTCCATCTTAGTCTCCCAGTGACCTCTGCGGAATTTTCATCGACAGCGCCCAGAGCCCGCATCTCGACTTGAAATCTGCCTTGCGCAGTTTCAAAGCCTTGTCCTCTCTCCCGGTCACCTGCATATGAAAGCAAACAACAATGCATCATGGCAGATTAGGAGATTTCTAGATTTGATGTCATCTCGTCACGAGTGATTGCAGATACAGAGACATGGATGAGACATGACGCAACGGTGAACGGGATGAACAAGGAGATTTGTTCGCGAACAGATGAACAAGGAGAGCATGCGAGGAGATTTGTTCGCAAACGGATGAACAAGGAGAGCATGCGAGGAGATTTGTTCGTGAACGGACGAACAGGGAATGCATGCGAGGAGATTTGTTCGCGAATGGACAAACACATGACGCATGCCAAAGTACAAGCGAAGAAGCGACGTGCACATGCAACATCAAGCGAACGCCGAGACCATCAAAGACTCTACACACCTTGCCATGCAGAGATGAAGTTATGATACACCAAGAGGACATCCATCACTCAATAGCACTACAGCTTGACATGCACACCACCACTAGCATGAACACACCATCTTTGTCGTGTCAAGTCATGTCATGAGTCATCTCGGTCACATCACTACTGTGGGCCACACTGTTGTAATCAATGTAATGTAATGTGGAAGTCCAAGAGACCCACATGTAATCTGAAGAGTCATGTAAGTCAAACAGTCTTGAGAGAAGTCGAACAATCACAAGGGCTAGTTTTACCCTTGGCTATAAATACCCCTCATTTGTACATGCAAAAGACTTTTCACCTTGGCTCCTCCCACATAGCCTTGAGAGTCTGTAATCTTTTCTTTGAGGAGTGAGAAGTGGCTCCAACACCCCACTTATGGGGTTAGTGATCTATGGTGTACCGATGTGTCTTGGAACTTTAGCTTAATTCAGAAGGTTGTTAACAAGCCAGCATGTTTTCACACATGTATTGTAATTGTTTGTAAGACTACTCTTTGAACACTTGTAATGCATGTTGTTTTAGCCTTTAACCTGTGTTAAGACAGTTGAACTATTTCGGTTGTTCTAATACATATACTTACGAAAATGTGTTGTATAAGTTGTTAACGTTGTCATGCCCGTGTGGGCTACCTTGCTGGACACTAGACAGAACCATTGCCATAAACTTGTTATAACGACTGTTGCACTCACGTGGACTATTCCGTTGGGTGTTGTACGTGCTATCTGTTCATTGTGCGTTTGTGACTGCCGCATCTATGTGGACTACTCTGCCGAAAGCTTCGCATGTCCTGTTGTGTTGTGTCTCTGACAGAGTTGGGACTCTTCCCTTTCGACTAGAGACTCACTTCCACCCTCTCCCTCTGCGGTGAAAGAACCTTGACACAAGTAACACTAGCACTCACCAGGCACGCGAACCTCGTTCTTTGAACACAACGCAGACCACTCTGACGTACCGGATGGGACTCCTACACCAAATGGTGTGAGGTCTAGTTGGGACTTCATACTGGGGAGATCCCTTGAATGTTGACGGGTCTAGCACGTCAACAACCCCGAGACTAGAAATCCAACGACAGAGCCCAAGTAAAAGATGGCAATAGAAGTAAGGGTGCAAGCTTCTTCAAAAGAAGAGGCAAAGCCAATGGAAGCATAGATAAGATCAGAATTAGAGACAGATCCTAAACCATTAGTTATAGACCTAGATCTCGTGCCAACAAATTTAGTTACATAGCTTCCAGTTCCATTTTGAGATCAAGACCCAAGTGCACTACCATCAGTGTAAGTAGCACAGACAATGAAGGTAGAGATAGCAGAAATAAGGGCATGTGTAGATCGAGTTCCATTTGATCTAGTAGAAAAAGCATAACAAGCATATAGAGAGGCATAGATGGAAACATAAAAGCTAGATACCAAGACAACTGCATTGACTTTATTTATGTTTACA
>APFE031212339.1:17243-31686 GCA_000404065.3 Pinus taeda | reverse complement strand
TGAAGGAGAGGGGCATGTTAGGTCCCTATAGTACTAGTGATTACCCCATTACTATTGTAGTTGTATCCCTTATTAATATTGTTGTGCCCCTGTTGTCCCCATATTGTTATTACTGTGCCCCATTGAATCCCTCTATTGTTATTTTTGTGGATTTATATTATTATTGTGAGGTTGGTTGGGTTATATCGTGACTCCTTAGACTCCTATATATAGAAAGGAGGTTTTTTCATTTGAATCATCCAAGAATTGTTCATTTGTGTAATGTAAAGGAAGTTGCCCCCTCGAAGAGGCCGAATTCTAAGGCGTTCAACTATCTTTTCTATCTTTTTGTGAGTTGGTTTCATAACAAGGAAAGATCCAGGTGGATATTGGTGTCCACCCGCCTATTCCACTTAGACCCTATCAATTGTTTCTTTTAGTTTTTCAGTTTCCTTAATTTTCGCACAATTTACTAATTTTGGTAGTTTTTCGGGTCCTGAACTTCTGGAGCCGGTTTGAGGCCCTAAACGACATTTGTTTTGGAAAAATTCCTTCATTGATTGCCATGGAAATCACATCGGTAGTTGTATTCCTAGGAGAGATATTTCCAATGAGGTATCATACATGTCAAATGGAGATAATATGACCAAGTTACGGCCCCGAGAAGTTGGCTGCCCAACTAACCCCAACGAGGCCCATAAAATTTTGGTGTTACATCTCCTCAGGTTAGGGTTTTCCTTTTTTAGGGTTTTGTCTTATTGTTCAATAATAAAAAGGCCCTTGATGTAGAAATTTCTCTATAGATCAGCTAGCTTTGATACTATGTAGAAATTTTGATTTTAGATTAACCTGATAATGCAATATAACTAAAGAAAAATACTTAATCTACTTCTACAATCAAACTTGCAGAAGCTTAATAGATTTGAACAAGATCAAGCGGAACACATATAACAAAGAAGAAGAATCAATACACATGAAACACAGAAGAATACTCTGGGGAAAGCCTAAGCTAAAAACCCCGCTATTTGTATTATCATACAAGTGGAAATATATTCAGATTACACACAACTTTAGCTCTCACAGCTATCTAGCTCTCAGTACAATCCTTCTGGATGCTCACAGGCAATCAAAGCTTCTCACAAGCCTTCTCCTCTGCCCTCTAAGCCTCCTATTTCCTTGCGCAGTTTCTTTGGGTGATCCTCTGGTTACCAAGCATAACGCTGATCACTCACACTGATCTCACACACTGTAAAACTGCGTAATCCTCTAGGAACCTTATTCCTTCTGCGTGGATGATTTTCCTTTATAGGAAAACTCATGCAACTGATAGTACAATGTCCCTTTCTTTAATCTCAACTGGGTCTTTGTCTAAATAGATATGGATGAGTTATTTATGAGAGAACCTTCAATTATCTCGAGTACACTAGTTGCATGCATGCATTAACTGACTGAAATCACAATTAGTTCCTCAAACTATTTGGAACTAATTTAACTGGACATAACTAAGTTAACTGAGCTAACTAATTACAACTCAAATACAACTCATCCTTATCTCCTTAATTAAGAAATAATCTCCTTAATTTAAGGGATAATTGTTGCATGACTTCACAAAGACTTCTAGCTTGAATTTCTCCAACTAATTAACACAAGATGAATTAATTAATTATTTTCCAAGCAATTGGTGAGACTAAATTCAAATTTTAATTCTCAATTTTAATTCAAGGACAAATTAAAATTGGAATATTCTGAATGCTATTTTTAGCATTTCTTGTTGCTATTCTCAACACTCCCTCTCAACAAGAAAGGAATTTAATTCGATCCCGATCCTGAACCTTTGGAATGTTCTGCATGCAGCACTTCTCTCTAGTGTTGTTGCTTCAACAACTCTAGAAACAAAAAAAAACATCCAACCTGAATCAGTATGATGCCTTTATCATCAAAGTCTTTGACTGTTGTTGCCTCTATCGACTGAAAACTCTGCGCTTCTGTTGACTCAACCTGTCTGCACTGTTGTCAATCCTTCTCTGCGCTTTTCAGTATCTGACTACTCTAGCCTCTGCCACTTTGATCTCTAATTTCATCAATCACACTGATTCCTCCCACTACTATGTACTTTGGGCTCTTGTAATAAGGTACGATCCATGAGATAAAACCTCTCAATGGACCCTACCCAATTTCAGCCTTCTTGAGACTATCACTTCACATTTCCCCACCTCACACTTGGAGGTATGGCTGCATGTGATCCCTCTGCTGACTTGGCTCAAAATTCCCCCCTCCTAGAGGTCTCTGCATGAGTGGATGCCTCTACTCGGTCTCCTCTCAACATCTCCAATTGTGGCTCCTCCACAATTGTCTGAGACTTCTCCTAGGGTTGTATGTTGAGAGGTAATTTACTCTCCCTCTCAACCACCAAGTCTCTAACATTTGCCTTGCTCGCCAAGGCTTTACATGCATCTTAAACCTCAAGAGCATACAGGTTCTTGACTCGTGAACCGATATATTTCACCTGTCCCATAGTGATGTGTCTAAGGAAAACCTTTCCCTTATAGAAGACAACATCGTAGCCTTTTTCCTCCAACATTGCAATCGATACCAAATTCTTCTTCAATCCAGGAACATACTTCACATCTGTCAAGGTGATAAGAGCTCCATGCTCCCTTGAAAAGCAACAGTGCCCACTCCTAAAACACTAAACCTTTCATCGTCACCCATCTCTATGAGTATCTTGAGGTCTTTCTCCTCCAAGGTATTGAATAAAATTCTATTGCTGGTCATGTGGAATGAGGCTCCAATATCAAGAAACCAACCACATCCATCATCAAAGACACCATGCATGCGATGAGGGTGAATTCCATTTTGAATTGATAGGCTAATGCCTCACCTTCCGATCCATCCAAGGGTCCCTTCTTGGACTTCTTCGATGGGCAATTAGTCGCATAATGATCCATCTCGTGACAATTAAAGCATCTCACTTTAGATTTGTCACCCTTCTTCCCTCCATGAGAAGAATTCGATTTGGGATGAGAATCCTTCTCCTTCCCTTTCCTTGCCTTACTCGCTAATGCCAGATTTTTTTCATCCTCCTTGGATGAAGAAACATCTCATGTGATCCTCCTAATCTCCTCCTGCATGAGATCCGACCACAGACATTCCCAATTTGGCAATTTCTCCCTTCCATTCACAGAGTCCTGGTAGTTGCTAGCTCTTTGGAAGACCAAGGAGAGCAAGGCTCACCATATCATCATTAGCAGTAGTTATTCCCAAACTTCCAAGCTCATATGTATAGGTGGTGAGCTTGTCGCTACTGTTTTGGTAGAGGTCCTTCATTATCTTCCACATTGAATATGGAGTATCCTTCCCATGGAGACTTGAGACAATATGGTCTCGAACTCCCTCAAGGATGATCCATCTTGCCCTCGCCACACACTTCTTCCATTCAACCAACTCTTGTGCATTAGTTGAACTTGGCTTTGGGATTTCTTGATTAATGAAATCCTTCAAGTCGTTGTCTTCTAATACAACCTCCATGCAATCTTTCCATGATATGTAATTCGAGCTGCCATCCAAGGCATACTCAAGTCTCAAGCCATAGAATGCCATTGACCAACCTAAAGTATGAGATGAATTCTATTTGTACCTGTAACCTCGAACTTTAAACTTCGAATTCTCTTCTCCATATACTGTTCACAACTCTGATAACCTTTGCTCTGATACCATGTAGAAATTTCTCTATAGATCAGCTAGCTGTGATACCATGTAGAAATTCTGATTGTAGATTAACCTAATAATGCAATATAACTAAAGAAAAATACTTAATCTACTTCTGCAATCAAACTTGCAGAAGCTTAATAGATTTGAGCAAGATTAAGTGAAGCACATATAACAGAGAAGAAGAATCAATACACATGAAACATAGAAGAATATTTTGGGAAAAGCCTTGTTTGGGCTTCAAAATGTCATGCAAATATCACTCATTACCATACATTTTCCACCTATGCTTCCATTATATCACCCATTATTCACCACCATGTCACTTCATTTTCCCTATTATTCACCATTAATGGGTCTCATTATATTTTCCAATATATTATTATTTTTAAGCATTTTTAGAGAAATCTTGATTAAATATTTAGGAAAAAATATATTTTACTTCTATATTATGGAAAGTGGATTGTTTTTGTGACATGTGTAGTTCCAAGGAAGCTCAAAGACACTCTTTATGTGGCCTGAATGAATCAAATTCGAATTTAAAAGAGTATTAAACCTCATGGAGAAAATCAAGGACAATAAAGGCGTGTTAGAATTTGAATGACCAGAGATAGACCTCATGGAGAAAATTCAAGGATAAAAAAAGGGTTATGTGTCTAGATGGATGGAGATCTATTGAACTAAGAGGAGATTAGTTGGTTTTTATGATCATTATGAGTTTGTTAACTCATACCATTGTATAAATAGGAGTACAATCTCCTTTCCATTTGTAATCTGGAATTTTTTGTAATCTTAGGAATTTTTGGAGTATTATAATCTAGAAAAAAAGTGCTTTAGGGTTTGTTAAAAAAAAATCTTAGATTTGGTTGTAATGGGAGATTTTGAAATTAAATGATCATACTTTCAATTTTGCTTTCTACACTTGAGTCTCCATATGAAGTGGTGTGTCTTGTGGAGTTAGGAGGAGGGCCCCATGCCTCACTTGCATGCTTATTTGTTCTATTTTATGTATTTAATTTATTTTATGTTTTTTGTTGATTCCAGCTTTCAAGTTTTATTAAAATGTTCTATATTGGTTATAGGTCTTATTGAAGTGTTTTTTGTAAAAGAACCATAAGATCTCATACAATGATTAGATCTAGGTTTACTTCATTTCAGCTTTTAAGTTCTAATTAGATGGTCTAATTTTGGAAGAGATCTTGTAGAATATGTTCTTGTAAGAGAATCATAGATCTCAAACAATTGTTAGATCTAGGTTTGATTAGTTATTGAAAGAGATCTTAATGAATATGTTCCTGTAAGGGGACTTTAAGATCCTGGACAAATTAGGAATCTTTCTAGATCTATATATTTTAGATAAGCACTTATAAGTTTACCTTCCCGGGTTGACATTAAATTAAGCTCTAATTTGCATATGCATTTTAGACCCAACAAGCCTCAGCTAAAAACCCCGCTATCTGTATTATCATACAAGTGGAAATATATCTAGATTACACATAGCTTTAGCTCTCACAACTATCTAGATCTTAGTATGATCCTCCTGGATGCTCACATGCAATCAAAGCTTCTCACAATCCTTCTCCTCTTCCCTCCAAGCCTCCTATTTCCTTGTGCAGTTTCTCTGGGTGATCCTCTTGTTACCAAGTGTAACACTGATCACTCACACTAACCTCACACCCTATAAAACAATGCAATCCTCTAGGAACCTTATTCCTTCTGCATGGATGAGTTTCCTTTATAGGAAAACTCATGCAACTAATAGTACAATGTCCCTGTTTTTAATCTCAACTGGATATTAGTTGTTTGAATAGACATGCATGAGTTATTTATGAGAGAATATTTAGTTATCTGGAGTACACTAGTTGCATGCATGCATGCATTAACTGACTGAACTCACAATTAGTTCCTCAAACTGTTTGGAACTAATTTAACTAGACATAACTCAGTTAGTTGAACTAACTAATTACAACTCAAATACAACTCATCCTTATCTCCTTAATTAAGGAATATTCTCCTTAATTTAAGGATAACTATTGCATGACTTCACAAAGACTTATAGCTTGAATTTCTCCAACTAATTAACTCAAGATGAATTAATTAATTATTTTCCAAGCAATTGGTGAGACTAAATTCAAATTTTAATTCTCAATTTTAATTCAAGGACAAATTAAAATTGGAATATTCTGAATGCTATTTTTAGAATTTCTTGTTGCTATTCTCAACACTTGAGCCTCATTGTAACTCAATTCAAAAGCATGTAGCAGCCACATCTCTTCTTAGAGATAAGCCACCATCGTCTGAGATATTTTATTTCCATTCTGTTTGTAAGGATAGTTCAATATTTTTATATTAATGAAATGAAGTGTTTTTCTACTACATCTCTGTGTTAATGATTATATCTGTAAGTTGTATCATTCCTATTTAAGTTTGGATCAATAGATAAACAAATTAAAACTATAAGTGTTGGGAGCACGACTTGTCTATAGTGGTCATGGTTAACAAATTAATTTAAGATTCAATCGAAAACCAAATAGAACAATATTACTCTATCTAGGTCTAAACATGTAAAACCCTAACCTATAGATTAACCAAAGAAATAAAATTGGACATATAAAATAAGGGTGTGTGAGGGTTTCAAACCCTAAACCCTAATCTTGTAATCAACCAATCAATGGGGAAAAAGAAAATGTAAGTAGAAAATTAATGATGGTTTTATTATCTTCACAATAATACTATAAGATACCTTCTGGAAATGAATCTATTTCTGAGAGCGAACTTTGGCCAAGGAAAGGCCGCAAATTCTAGTATGGTTTTGCTCTGAACTTTACAGACAAAAAAATTGAAGAGTTAAATATAAAATCTATTTCCTTAACTGACCAAAAAGGAAACACATTTAAGAGAAATGAAACCTATCAATTTACTTGGAGAAGTAAAGGGAAAAAGTAGTCACAATTGTATTAAGTTTAAAAAAACCATAATCGAGTCATTAGAGTAATCTTTCCATAGACCGAGGCCAAGAAGAGTCTCAATGTCAATATCGAAAAACGGCTTATGAAACCTAAAACCCAAGAAGGGTAAACAAATGCTCAAATCAACAAATTAATAAAAATGATAACAGAGGATAAGAAATATATAAAATATAACTATAAAATTACTCAGAAGGCTCTATCACTCATGATCTTTAATAAACAAAGTTGCACAAAACTTTCGCTACAAAGAAATTGTTGAAGAAAGTGTAATTAGGTTCGATATTCATAAATATAATTTTCATCTTTGTACTTGTAAAGAAAAAGAAATATTATTTTTGTCAAATATAGAAATGAGTTTCTTTCTCATTGCATAGGTGAAGCACATGTTTAAGTGCTTTTCGGAAAGTCAAAGAGTTAATGTAATTATTAAAAACCCATGTGGGCATGTTACACTATGTAAATCTATGTACTAGAGTCAAAGAATTATGTCAAAGGTGATCCTCCAAAGCAAAGACAAGTATCCACTTCAAAGTTGGCACAAAAAATGATTTTTTTTTATGCACTTAAGGACATGTCAGCCTCACTAGCTCAAGTCGGCCCAAATAGGAGGGACAATCTTTGATATATAGGGCAGTTCTACCTCACAAAAGGATCATAAAATCATGTCTGAAATCAATGAAGAAGAAAGGACGAAAAGAGGTGCATATAAGGTGATTCTAGGGCAGAGAAGAAGAAGGAAGAAGAAGACGAGTTTTGGAGGTCTTTTTTGGGGTCAAATTCTGTCACACGTGTGAAGTTAAAGAGGGTAAGTCTGTTGCCATATCAAATCCAGAACTGCAACAACCTAAGAGAACTCATTTGGGTGGAAAATAGGCTCCAAATAGGCTTCCACCTCAAGTGAAGAAGGTCCCACCTCAAGTGAAGGAAGGGAGCAAGCTAGAAGGACACTCTTGAGCTTTATTCACACATGTGAGAAAAAATCAGATTTACGGTACAGTTAGAGGATCAACGTCTAACTCTAACTCATAAATATACCTCAAGAAGAACCTCATTCTCTAGCCCAAGTATCAAAGAGAAGGAAGACTGCCTATCGAGGTAGAGAAGGAAAGGAAGACACTAAAGAAGAGGTCTCTAAGGAGACCTAGGGTTTCTACAATTGCTGGAAAAAAAGCGAAGAAAAGTGCTATCAATTGCCGGAAGAAGTGCGAAGAAAGAGATCAAGCTGTAGAGAAGAAGTAGGAATTGATTGAAGAACAAAAGGAAGAAGGGTTGTGTCTTGTGCTTAGAGGATCTACTGGTCAAGGGTGTAGGCTTTGGCATCTGTCAATTGAAGATTTAATAAGATGAATTTGCAGAAGGCTTTTCCTCTCTAGGAGAGAGAGGTTTTTCCCTGGCTAAGAGCCAAAATCTTGTGTTCTTGTCTCTTTTGTTTTGGCAATTGTTTGATGAAGTAAGATAAAAAACTCTAATACTAATAAGAGAATATTGTGCTAATAAGAAAAAGTAAAAAAATACCTCCTAATTAGTTATCATCGTCAGAAGAATCTCATCCTACCTAGATACCCTAGATTCTTCAACATAAATGAATATAGACTAGTAAGAGGAAATAGTCTCAACTATATGTAAACATTAATCGAGAAAGAATGAGTTCCAGTTGCAGAGCTGAGAAATCTTTGTATGAAAGCCCAATAAACCCATTACCGAGAAAACTGGCCTATACAAAGGTCATTATGACCCAAAAAAAAAAACCTAAAAATTGAACACCATCGATTATTAAACTAAAATACATCTTATCCATTGATTTAAGTTTCAAATATTTCCATGTTGGGCAATGTGAAGGAAAGTGGAGCTATCCTCATGGCCTAATGGAATCGTTCCATGTATGCAACGGAAATTGCCATATGAGTTCCTTTATTTTCCACCTCAAGTGCGAAGTAAGGCTAACTATATAAATAGCAACTATATAAATAGCCTTAAATGATAAACCAATAGTATAATATATAACAACATATCTAATAGATAAAACCCATTCTGTCAACTTGGTATTTCTCATTGATATATATAGAGACACCTCCTTTATGTATTTTATGCACAACATATCTAATAGATAAAACACATTCTCTCAACCCTATATATATATATATTATAATTGTCTTAATTTTTAAATAGTATTTTAAGCATTTTTAAATGGAGAAATTTTAGAATTCTGCATAACCTCTAATCTTGAACCTAGACTTGGATGTTGTGCTCTTCTTGATAATGTGGTTGAACTGTTTTGGAAGACTAATGCTTTATGTAAATATACACAGAGCAAAAGAAACAAATGCGTGTAGCGAATTGTAATAATGGTAATAATTGATTAAATTGTAAAAGATATCTTGGACATTATAGTTTAAGATGAGTATCGTGTAAAAAATATTATAATCTAAAATTAACTAATTTTGCAATCCTTACATGATAAATTTTAATTCAATTATGATGTTGATATTGTAAGTTTTCAATTATGATGTTGATATTGTAAGTTTTAAGTTTTTAATTGTATATTAATTTTAAAATGTTAAATATATTTTAATTACAAATTATGATGCTTTAATTTTATATCTTTGTAATCCAGGAAGTAATAATGTATTGATTGAAACAATGACGTAGCAATTTTAAATTTACGTTTAATTTTAAATTAAAAAAAATAAGTAGGCTATAAAGTAAATTTAGATTTATGTTTTTAAGTCATAACTACGACTAGATAAAATTATCAAATTTATTATAGCAACAATAAAGTTTTACTTTTGATTATGAGTTAGTCATGGATTTTTTGTTTTTAAATGTCTCTTTAGTAAGTTCGTATAAAAAAATTAAAAAAGTATTTAATATGAAGAAATTGATAGATGTCATGGAATTGATGTCATGTAACCACTGCTTACATATCAAATATGAGTAAATTGCGCTTACTCTTTAAATTTGTAACAACCCTGGTTAAAAATCCATTTACAAATATATAAGGCCGCAGTCATGGGACCCATATTCCAAGCTGAATGGTGGGGAAAACAACCTAGTGGGTGTTCATTTAGGTTATTATGGCTAAGGAAATTGACAAAGGCAATGGAAAATGATTTGGAAAGACAAAGAGGCATTATTTGGCATTTTATTTATGAAAATAAAGGAAATTAGGAGAAAAGGAAAGTGAAAGGTCACAAGTTGCATGTGAGGAGGAAAATAATGGAAAATAAAGAAAATAGAGGCCTTATTAATAAAAAAGCTTCTAAGGATCAGTGGGTAGGCATGGTCAGTGTAAGTTTGGTCAGTTAAATTTTGGAGCTTTCATTACTCTCTCTCTCTCTCTCATACTCTTGGATACTTAGAGTTTTCTTGGAGTTCTCTTGGAGGGTGTTGCATACTTGGATTTTTGGATCAAGAAGGAAAAGGAAGATCAGGAAAGATAAAGGGGACATCAGAATCAACAACTACATCAGATTTTTCTTGTAGGTATCGAGCTGTATGTATGTTTTCCTCACTATTTTTGGCATGCATGGCATATGCATGTGGTTTGTTGGTTGTGATCTGTCATGGGCATGGAGGATCGACGAGATTGACAATGGATTGCCTAGCCTTTCCATTTTATGGATAGCCATGGGGATTGTGGGTTTATTTCATTGTTTTATTTTGGTTGGTTCTCATGTTTTCTTAGCTTGGGTTGATTTATTAGTCCTGGAAGCCCTGGTTGGACAAACGCTCTTGAAGCCCTGTAATAGCTTAGGTTGAGTTACTAGTGTTGGAAGCCTTGGTTGGAAAAATGCTCTAGAAGCCCTTGGTGGGTTGAGTTACTAGTCCTGGAAGCCTTGGTTGGAAAAAAGCTCTAGAAGCCCCGTAAAAGTTGTGGGTTGAGTTACTAGTCTTGGAAGCCTTGGTTAGAAAAACATTCTAGAAGCCCTGGAAGGCTTGGATACAGATCAATTTGATGATGGTTTTGTGATTTCCAACCATGAGGTGGAATCATTTTTTGATGGGTTGAGGTGGATGACCTTTGGAAGCCCTAGATAGTTTTGGATTGATGTGTTCTATGAGATCCTACATTCATGCTTGGAATATGGCACAAAGGTGAATGGTTGAAGAGAGATTTGGCTCAACCATTCTATAGTCAGATGGAACTTGGTAGTCCTATATTGGGTTCGTTTTTGCATCATTAATATGAGGTTATTTCTCCTTGTTATCTCATGAGTATTATCTTAGTTTATATGTGGATTCTATGGCTATTGTATCCTTGGTATTTCTGTTGTTATTATGTTGGTTATGAATATGCATTATGATAGTGGCTATGTATGAACCCCATCATGTTTTTACTTGTATATGAATGAAAATTGTATCTATGGCCCAATGGATGAAACTGTAGTGAGAATGATAAGGAAATAATGCCTCATAGAGAATCTCAGATAAGTATGAGACTCCTATGCTTAGATCTAGCATTTACACCTGTAGTTTACATATTCATGATATGTTTGACGAAATTCCTATCATGGCTAGTAGGTGTCTAGTTAAGGTCTTATTCAAGTAATTGCATTTGTATTGTTATTTCCTTGTTATCTCAATGTTATGAAGGTGTCATTCAATTCTGGGCAGTGACCTGGGCTCTAGGACTAAAAATGTGGCTTAAATATCAAGGATGCTAACACAAAACTGAGAAAAATAGTCTCTAGAACTGGCTTGCGGGCCTGTGAGAGCATCCAGAGGTCCCTGGACATTGGCATGCCCATAACATGAGAGCATCCAAAGGTCAAGTGGTCCAAAATCTTAGTGGGACCTAGGGGATGGTTGGATTGGTTCTGAAGGGTCCTAATGCTGATGTTGAATGTTTGTTTGGTGTGTTTCCATCGGTTCCACTTCCTTAATGTGACTTAAGGGGTCGAATCATATCATAGTGGCCTCTCATCGCATGTTTAACATGACTGGCTAGTTGCTTGGGTAGATGTGGGAGGAGGGTGTTACAGAATGGTATCAGAGCATTGTTCACCCCTCGGACGGGATGGGTGGTGTGTTGGTCATGCATTCATGTCAGTTCCATATGTGTTCCTTATGCTTGTAGTCCATGTGCGTTTTGCATTTGCATGGTGTTGGCCATTGTTATAGTGATGTCTCCATGTGAAGGTTGATGGTGTTGTTGTGGGATGTGTCATCATGAGTGTATGGTTGTATATGAATTTGTTATGCATGTCAGTGTTTATATGTATTATGCATGCATTGCCATGGTGAAGGTTGTTTTTCATGAGGTCATTATATGCGATTAGGTAATCATGATTTTATTGGTATGTTATGATGCTAATGAGTTACTTGAGATAAAGCATGAGATGCAGATTATCAAGATGAAGTTGCAACATTGGACCTCGAGGCAAAAGCATGTCATCATACAAGTTTGTATGTTGGGCACACATATATGCTAGTTAATGGATTTTTATATGCATTAGGGTTATATACATGTTTGTCATTCTATTATTATTATGGTTACATGTATGATAAATGCTAGTTGATCAGTGTAGTCATATACACATGTGTCAAATTGTCATGAGTGATAGTAACCTATGGTTGTATGCTACTGTTGTTTTATGTTAGATAACTTGATGATTATGTTATATGTTGTTGATGAGTATGCTATAGGTTAACTTTTAATGATTATGTTATATGTTATATGTTCTTGTTGAGTATGCTATAGGTTAACTTGTTGTTTTTATATGACAATTAGATTGATGATTAGGTTATATGTCGTTGATGAGCATGATATATAACTTGTTGTTGTTATATGCTAGTAACATGATGATTAAGGTTATTACATTAATAACTTGATGTTATATGTATCGTGCTAAATTAGAATGACCTATGTAGATGGTTAGGGTTACGAAATTCATGTATGATTCAAATTATTTGTGACATTGAGTTGTACTAATCTAGACTAACTGCGAAGATGTGATTATTATGTATGAATGAAAATTGTTTATGAATTTATGATGTGAACATGTTAGCAAGTGACAATTATAGATATGATGACCTTACTTATCTTTGAATTGATATGTTTGAAAGTTATATCGTGATAATCTAGCTTGATTATGTAGACAAGATAGCCTCCCCTAAGATACATTAAGATATGAGTTTACTTATATCGTATATTTGGTGTTTGACTGTTTGATTACGCCGTCTAGTTGGTGTTTGAGTGTGTGGTGTCTATTATGTCGCCTAGTTGATTTATTTAACATGGTATGTTTTCAAGTTGGTTGAATGTTTGATGAATTGCATAATTTGAGTATGTGTTCCAATGATTTTGTTTTAAGATGATTGTACTAATACATATGTGTTGAGATAGTTGATATGTACTTGAGTGTAGTAGGTTATAGTTGTAGCATTATGTCTAATGACTATGAGTTGACTATGGATTATGACATGATTGTTAGTGTCGGTTATGGTTGATTTCAAATTTCTAGATATGATTGTCTTGATATTTATAACGTGTGGTTGACATTTGTGAAGAGGTGTGGCTTGACCGTTAGGGAGAGGCATTTATTGCGAAGAACCATAAGAATGCATAAGCATGCTCTCTTACTGGCTAGCTAGCTGGGTTGACCAAGACCACTAACTACCGCTTGGGAATAAACATGCTTGGTATTAGCATGATAAGGTAATAATTGACGTTTTTATATAACTAACAGTTGGGTGATGTGACAAGACATAGTGAGCCTCAACTCCAACATGGAAAAAAGGTAGAAGAAAAGAATTGGGAAAAAATTCCTTTCGTTATGTTTGGAAACCCTAATTCGAGATGAATGAGTCTTTGCATACAAGAATTCTTCTTAACCTTAATCTTGTCTGACAATATGTGGATATGTGCAAGATTCATGAACATTTATTTGACAGGTATATTAGCTAGTCTTTAGTTGCAGGTGGATCTATCAAGGGAATTGGAGTCCCTTGAGATATGGCATGGATGTGTTCAGTTGCAAGTAACATGCTTAGAACAAAAAGGTAAGGTAACCAATGTATTGTTATGTTTATTTATGCACTGATAATTATGTGTTGATGGAAGTACGATGCAGGGGATTGCATGGCAAGGAAACTACCATGAGATTCTAAAGAAGGCTCAAGTTGAGATTTTCCTTGGAAGCACTAGGAACCATGGGGATTGAGTCATGGTGTCTATTGTTAGTCTTGTGATTTTGATATTTTGTGATTTGTTGCATTTGATTGCAACTTGTTTATGTATGGTGCATTGCTATGCCACTTTGTTTGTGGTGTTGTATTGTTATTGGTTTTCATGGTTTTCTTCTTGTTTGTTTCTTGTCTTTCCTTTTAAGTTTGAGTCTTGGAATTGTTTGGGAAAGAAGAAATTTAGTGGAGCTCGGGGAGAGCTGTGTTGAACCCAACAGGTAAGGTAAGACCTGGATGAAGCTTGGTGGATGTATAAGGGTAGTTGAAGGCAAGAGTATGAAAACCAGTTGGATTGGTTGTGTCCATTGGTTAAATGGACGATGGTAGGAAAGTCATGGGAAAGATAATCAAGAAAGGTAAAGTAAATGGATTTGAGGTTTCATAGGCCTTGGCTATGCTAGGAACTGTTGTTCTCAATATTGTGCATGTTGTGCATGGATAAGGAAGTCCTCTTAACCTTGACCCTATCATATCTAGTAATTATGTTATGATCATGATTATGTTGATGTCTATATGGGTACACATGTATGTATGTATGTCAGTCATGTTTTTCAGGGTCACCATGGATCATGATTATTAATGGTAATATTTATATGTATATA
>APFE031212333.1:68368-130665 GCA_000404065.3 Pinus taeda | reverse complement strand
TCAAAATAGAATGCAACAACCAAACAATGAGCTAGTGACTATGAAACCCAGTATCCTTGCTGCTGTATAAAAAGAAAATTGAACTTAAAGCAATTCAAAAACTGTAAGCAAAGTAAACTAAATCATATTACATCAACTCATATTCTGACCCCTCACTTTTCGACTCGCTCTGGCTATAGGAGGCAATCATAAACAAATTGAGTAATCTGATATCTAAATTGTAGGAAAGTAAACTAAATCATACTACATCAAATAATATTCTGATTCCTCACTATTTGAGTCGCTTGGCTATAGGAAGGTAATCATAAACAAATGGAGTAATATGATATCTAAATTTCATGAAATGAAATTGCATAAAATGAAACTAAGATTAAACTACTCATTCATACTTCAATCCCTGAAAATGGCATAAGTAATCTAATCACTAACTTGCAGGAAAGTAAATGAACAAAACAAAACTGAAAGAAATAAACAGTGCTGGAATTAGAACTAAGAAAATAAATCAGCAGAATGACAAGATAATTCCATCATGTCATTAGTCATTAAAAAGCTATGTGCATTACTAATCTACAATCAACCGGTTGAACGCACTTGCATGAATTAAAATTGCATGAATGAAAAATCTAATCTATCAAACTTGAAAGCAATCAAATGACATAATGAAATCAAAGCAAAATTTACAAAATGAAATCTACTCTACCTTACATTCTAATGTGCTCCATGACATCTACTTCACATCTCCTTCCATGTTGAGAACATCAAAGCTTTATTCAAATTCTTCAAAATCACAAAGTACAACAAAACTCTCCAAAGCTTTCAAAAGCCATCAAGGAAGAACTACAAACTCCAAGCTAAAGAACTAAAAGCTAAGACTAATAAGCTAACAAATGAAGGAGAGAGATCTCTTATTTATACAAAAACATGAGAAGCCATCTCATTAATGAGAGTCCATGAATCTCTCCCTCTACCTCTAGAGTCCTAATCAAAATAGGAACTCATAAGATACATGTCTTCTTAGAGTTACAATATAATTAGGAGATGTGACACATATCATCATGATCCCATGATTCTTTCCACTCAAATTCGAATTTGGCCTTAGAGTGCCACATAAGGGTCTTCTAGAAGCTTCCTTTCAACCTACACATGTCAACAATCTCAACCCGTTTGTTAGGTATAAGCATATGCACATTATTTCCTAATTTTTAACCACAAATTCACTCAAAAGGCTTAGAATTAATAAAGATTGGAAAAACATAAATGTGGCCCAATGATAATGAAAGTGGGATGAATGTGGTGACATAGTAGTGAAATGGAGGTGAAGTGGAGGTGATATAATGGACATAATAGTGAAAGTGTAATGGAAATGAATGACATTTTAAAGACTCAACAGTAGGATAGGAGCATGTAGGAATAAATTAAAATTGCATGGCTAGAATCATCCTCTAGAATCTAGAAGCATGATGTACATAGAATTCTAGATACTCATGAAGATGTAGCATTTAGAATAAGAATAATCATGCATGGGTGAAAATATCTTCTAGAATATAGGAGCATGGCAGATATAGCTCAAGATATTCATGTAAAAGAAGCATACCTAGTATAGACCTCATACATGATGAAAGAAAATTGATCATGATAAGAATCTTAGAAGACCTACATCATGAAAAGAAAGGAAATGTTTGCAAGGCAAGGATCTTTAAGATCCTATGATGGAATCTTCAAAAGAAGGTTCATGGACCAAAGCAGATGTCTCATTGGGAATCCCATTCATGGGTTTCAAGAAAATAATGATATGCAAGCAAGCTAAGATGAAGCAAGAAGGGCCACACCAAAGGATGATCAAAGGAGAATCAAGATGAGGTATGTATGCATCAAAGTTTAAGTCATGTTTTCATTTGTATATTATTGAGTCATGAGTACAGTTTATAACATGATCAAGCATGAAAGAATCTCTTTCACCAAGAATATTCTCGAAGGCGTGTACCAATGGAATGAAGGTCAACAAAAAAATATGCTCACATAAGGAGCATAATATTGTTGACTAAAAAGCAAGAAGAAATGTTGACAAGTCCAGAAAGCAAGCAATGAAGGAATGTTGTCACAAAGAAGCATTAGATGGTTGACCTATCTATCTGAGAAGAAGCTAGTGAAGAAAGAGATCAAGCATGTGAAGAACACCATGGTCACCAAGAATCACTATCTAACAAAATGCCTTAAAAGGTATCTCTCGAAAGAAGGCAGGACAACTTTGATAAAGGAAGAAAGGACCCTTGACATCTATGAAGGCCTTGGAGATGTAAAAAGTGCAGATAACTAATTCTACTCCACAAAGATGTCATGACGAAGAAGCCATCCAACAAAAGAAAAGGCAGTGTTGAAGCAATATCAAGATGAAGTCATGATGGGCTACTAGGTCAAAACATGTAATCAAGCAAGTACAATGAAGCATCTAGGAGAAGAGTATTCTAAAGCATGGACAAGATGACAAAGGAGTAGCCAAGATGATAAGAAAAACCTGATAGTCACTTTCCACGAAGCAATGACATGACAAACCAAGAAGGAAAGTGATCGATGGATGGTGCCCTACCTAGAAGAAGTTCAAACAAAGACTTCATCACATCAAGAAAGAAATGAGATGAAGTAGCTAAAGAACCCACAAAGAAGAAGATGTTGATGAAGGAAAGAGTCCCCACTTAAGAGGGAGCTCTCATAGGTCTCTGATCAAGGGGGAGTTTTGGATCACCCTTGATTACAAAGAAGTGACAATTGTGTTTTCCATTTCATGGGTCATGCACTAGACAAGGACTAATAGTCGTAAGTCTAGATGAAAGCCATGAATGGAAATGTAGACACAAGTTAGACACAACATTCTTGTCTTCACACAGGAAGAAAGAATGGGAGGATTGGGTAATCATCTGGCATCTGATACTCTTTAAGGATGTGTAGGGCATCCAAGACAAGATTAGGCAAGAAGACCGATATTCTTTGAGGGCTGGGAACCTAATATAAGAATAGTCCTAGAAGGTCATACTTGGAGAACACCCGGGTGGGTATGTACCTTGAGAGACAATGATGAATGTGTCTATAAATCATTAGTCTCGTCGGCATTGTAGCTCATGGTCTTGTAAAGAGATGGAGTTGTTAGCCAAGGCCTTGCACTATGACAATGTTGATGGATATGATGCTATAACAGATGGATTGCTAATCTGGTCTCTCTTATGTGAATTCTTCAAGATTGATAATAGCCAAACACCTTGTGATGTTATGAATACCTCCATAGTTAAGAGGGAGTGTTGAAAGAAAGTGTAACTAGGTTTGGTCTTCATAAATGTACTTTTGATATTTGTATTTATTCAGGAAAATAAATATTATTTTTATAATATATGTGAATGAGTTTCTTGCTCATTAAAATAGGTTTAGCACTATTTAAAGTGCTATAGGTGAGTCAAATAGTCAAAAGAATAAGTTGGAGACCTTAAGGGCATGTTATACCTTATATGTATATGTATTATGGTCAAGCGAATACCTCCAAGCAAAGTCACAAAAATCCTCCAAGCAACGACATCCCTGAAAGAAGAAATCCAAAGCATAAAAGCAGTCCTCAAGTCAGCCTAAATGCAGTTGACAAGTCGGCCTAAATGCAGTTGACTAGTTGGCCTAAATGTAGTTGACTAGTCGACCTGAAAGAAGGAGAAGACTCCTATATATAAGAGTCATTTCACCCTCCAAGAAAGTGTAATTCATCTTTGAAATCAACGCAGAACAGAAGTAAGTGAAAAGGGTAATAAAAGGACAAGAGAAGGAGCCTCTAGTGCAACATACAAGGAAGAGACTAGACCGAAGTTGAAGGGATTGTTTTCTAGGGTAGAAAACAGTCACACGTGTGAGAAACAAACCTCTTCTTATAGTCACAACAACACTATATTTATAGTCACATAATATCTTTGGTTGGGCAATCTATTTAGGCCTATAAGGCCCCTCACTCAAGCGTAGAAGGTGCTCTCGCAAACGAAGAAGGAGGAGGCCTATACCATGGAGAAAACAGTCACACTTGTGAAGGTAAAGAACCAGTCCCTGCTGTCATAACATCCCTCCTATTGCAGTCCTACAAGTTCATTTATTGGCAAGGACGAGAAAAGAATCAACATATGAAAAGGGTTTCATTAAAGGCAACTTCTCTAGAGCAAGTACAACAAGGTTCCTAACAAGCTGAAACAAGAATGAAGTGTCGGAAGAAGGAGGACGAAGTGTCGGGAAACAAAGTCCCAGAAGAAGTGTCGGGGTATATGATGCAAAAAGGAGTGAGGTCTTGACTTATGCTTGGAGGATCTCTTAGACAGGGGTCTATGGTTTGGCATTGATTAATAGAAGCTTCAATAAGAGAAATTCACTAAAGGGTTTTCCTCTCAAGAGTAGAGAAGTTTTGGCTGTGGCAGAAAGCCAACATCTTGTGTTCTTCTTTTTATGTTTTGTAGCAGTTTGATGAAGTATGCACATATGCACTAATAAGAAGAAGAAGAAGAATAAGCTAACAATAAAAGTAAAAAGACTCCACAAATTGTTATCAAGTAACGAAGAATCACACTACACTACTTTGCCCTAGATTCTTCAACAACCCAAAATCGAGTGTTGTTGAAGACAAGGGTTTTGTGTTGTTGAACCATAAATGTGGGTTTCTAGATGACTCATAACCATGATGAATGAAGGTTCGAGGATAGATATACCTAGTAATGTTTGTTGGCAACCACGAGACAGATAATGTACAACTTAGGAAATGGATTTCAATGCCAAAGGTTTTGTGTGGTTGACCCATAATCATGGGTTTGTGGGTGACCCATAACCTTGATGAATGAAGGTTTGAGGATAGAGATACCATGTAATGCTTATGGGCGGTATGACCTAGCAAATGGACTTCAAGATAGTTCGTTTGTCAAAATGCCAAGGTATGGTAGAAATTTGATGGCTTATCTAGTGGCTTATGTAACCACCCCTCCCATATTTACCCAAAATTCACAAGCTCATCATGGTAAACATGAGACAAGCATCACTATAACATGACCCGACCTCCAAGTTCCAGTTATGGAAGTGGGGCCTACACACTGACACTTACAAATATCCTATAGGGACTATAGATCACTCAAGAGCTAAACAACCACCCCAGGTGAACAATCCCTTAGCAAGAACCCCTTTTCATTGATCTGACACCCCAACTGAATGCATATCAAGGCAAGGGTGCAATTATAGGCCTCCAACCGCACACATAGGACTGCTTCCATGGGGTTATGGCCTAATTTCCCCTGTTTTGTGCTAGCAGTCTCGAGATCTGAGCTGCTTTTCTAGGGTAGCCTCTAAACCACTACCCATAACTTCCTGTAACTTTCCAAAATCGTTTTTAACATTATGATAGTGCTAAACATTCAAACTTGAATCAAAAACTTGACCTAGACTATCTAGAAAACACTAGACATTTCATCAAAGATATGGAAAAACATGTAAGCTACAGGTCATGAATGCATGTCTCATCATACATTGATGGTATTCATATTAGAATCACCAATAAGGCTCTAATCCCTCTCTATCTAGTTTCAATCACACTTGTTATTCCATGCATTCCTCAACCATTTAATAACTTATCAAAGCATGTCAAGGGCCATAGACAGAATACATCAAATAACCAACAAATAACCAATAAATAACCAACATAGAGACCATGGAAAATAAACCATAACATCACCATCATAATCAATACAAATGCTCATAGATCACAATAGGGAATATCTCATATAATATATGAAAATGACAACCAATTCAAGGACTTCCACATACCACCCGACCATATATTGGGCTAAATCAAATCTCTTTTTCACCCAATCACCCCTACGTCATATTCCATGCATGAATGTGGGATCTCATGGAATAAACCAAAACAAAACCAATTAGGGCTTCGAAAGGCCAAACCACCTTAACCCCTTGTTGAAGGAAATGTAGCTAGGTCCAGTCTTCATAAATGCACTTTTGATATTTGTATTTATTCAAGAAAAGAAATATTATTTTTATAATATATGTCAACGAGTTTCTTGCTCATTGAAATAGGTCTAGCACATGTTAAAGTGCTATAGGTGAGTCAAATGGTCAAAATAAAATGTTGAAGACCTTAAGGACATGTTAATCCATGTATATGTTTGTATAAGAGTCAAAGAATAACCCTCGAAGCAAAGTCAAGTTTCCTCCGAAGCAAAGACACCTCCAAAGAAGCCATCTGAAGCAAAGATAACAAGTCTGCCTACAAACAACAAGTCGGCCTAAAAGGAGGGACAATCCTCTATATATAGAGGTTGTCCACTCCACTATAACATCAAGCAATCACCTCTGAAAATAGTGAAAAAATGAAGTCGAGAAAAGGGTAATAAGAGGACAAGTAAAGGGGTGTCCAAGGCAGCGAAGAAAGGAGAAAGAAAGCCAAATTGTTTTAGTGCTAGTTACAACCATACGTGCAAGTAAAGGAATGTTGTCTCTACGGTTATGACAACAACAACAAACAATCAACAATATCTCATTGTTTAGGGTTAAATCTAGGCCTACAAGGCCTCCTACTCAAGCATAGAAGAAGGATACTCAAGCGAAGGAGAGAAGGGTATACAACATCAAGTAAACCTCTCACACGTATGAGAATCTAGGGTTGTTGTAATCAATCTACACCTACATCTCAAGAAGGATCTCATTTGAAGGAAGGTATCTACATAAGTGAAGTATATCTCTAAGTATAGAAGTGAATAATCCTATCTAGAGTAAGTGCAACAAGGTTTACCAATAATTGAAAGAAGAACGAAGTGCTGGAAGGAGGAGGACAAAGTGCCAAAAGAAGTAAGTGTCGGGGAACAAAGTGCAGAAAGGAGAAAGGACTTGACTTGTGCTTGGAGGACATTCTAGTCAAGGTCTGGGGTTTGGCATTGATCAATAATAAGCTTCAATAAGAGAAACTTACTAAAGGGTTTTCCTCTCAAGAGAAGAGAGGTTTTGGCCCTAGCAGAGAGCCAACATCTTGTGTTCTTGTTCTTATGTTTTTGGCAACAATTTGATGAAGTACACACACATGCATTAATAATAATAAGAAGAAGATTAAGCTAACAAGAAAAGTAAAAAGACTCCACAAATTGTTATCAAGTCAAGAATAATCACACTACGCCCAATTTCCCTTGATCCTTCAACGTGGTATCAGAGCTAAGGTGACACGTCAAGGAAAGGGCATCTCAAGAACACTCATCAAGGAAGAAAATCTACAAAAGTTGAAGCATCTAGCCAAGAAGTCACAATCACTTCAAGGACAAGAATTTCTACCATCTATCTTTCATCAAAGAAGACTACAAGGCAAGAAGAGGAGCCTTACATAAAGGCACATACAAGAAGAGAAAATCAAAGCAGGACCTACATCAAGCTACAAGTCATCAAGCAAATCTCATCATCAAGCAAGTCCACTTGGAGAAAGCAACTTGAAGAACATCAAGATCTAAGGAAGGCAAGCCATCAAGTTTTCAAGTAGAAAGCAAGTTCACTACATTTCAAAATCTACCAAGTAAGTATATGTTCCCTTATGAATATACATCAATGTCTTTTTGCAAGGAAAGTAACAAATTGGTAGGTACAAATAACTTTCTTGCATGAAAGAAGAGGACTAATTTACTTCTCAAGGAGAATGAACTCCTAAAACACATCAAAGGGACTGTTACTATTTATGTTACGAAATAAACTCAAGCCTTAGTCAAGTACAATAAGGATGAGACAAGAGCTCAAAGGATTCTAATAGAATCCATCAAAGACTCTCTCATTCCTTATGTCTCCAAACTTGAAACATCAAAAGAAATCTATGACAAACTAGTAGAGCTATTCTCGGTAACCACTGCTGGAGAAGTGATATCTCTACGAAATGAATTGTACAAGATGAAGATATCAAAGGAAGGAATAGCTCCCTGCTTCAAGAAGATCTTTGAGATGAGGGATCAACTTCAAGAGCTAGGGGAAGTCATGTATGACAGAGAAATGACAATTGTAGTACTCAATGCTCTACCTGAGGATTCAGGCAACTTCACATCAAGCATATATGCAAAGAAGGAAGCCACCCCACTAAGTGAAATATGGTCTCTATTCAAGATAGAGGAAACTATACTCAGAGCAAAGGAAGGTGTGGGATCAAAGGAGCAAGCATTTGCTACCATGGCCAAGAGAAAGGGAAAATTTGGCAAATTTGGTTCACGAAGAACAAACAACAAAGATATGTCCAAAATCCAATGCTATGGATGCCAAGAATATGGACACTACAAAAGGAATTGTCCTAAACTAAAGAAGGACAACAACAATAAAAGAAAAAGGGAAGAAGCTCATGTGACTCAAGAAATGAAAGAAGAAGACAAGAAGCAAAAGAAGGAAGATCCTTCAGGTCTCTACTATGACTAAGTCTACTTCTTTACTTAAAGTCTTCTTTCAAAGTTTTGAGTAGTATAGGAGCACAGAGGAATAGAATAAAATTACATGGCTAGAAAGATCTTTTAGAATCTAGAAGCATGAAGTACATAGAGTTATAAATGAGAACAAAATGCATGGTTAGAAATATCTTCTAGAATATAGGAGCATGGTAAATATAGCTCAAGATATTCATGTAGAAGGAGCATACCTACAATAGGACCTCATCTATAGTGAAAGAAAAAATGATCATGATTAAGAATCTTAGAAGACCTTCATCATCAAAAGGAAAGAAACATTTGCAGGGCAAGGGTCTTCAAGATCCTAGGATGGAATCTTCGAAAGAAGATTCATAAACAAAAGCAGATGTCTCATTGGGAATCCCATTCATGGGATTCAAGAAAAGGATGATATGTAGGAAATCTAAGATGAAGCAAGAAGGGCCACACCAAGGACAACCAAATGAAGCTAATATGATCAAAGGAGAATCAAGATGAGGTATGTATGCATCAAAGTTTAGTCATATTATCATTTGTATTATTGAGTCATGGGAATATTTCTATAACATGATCAAGTAGGAAAGAATCTCTTTCAACAATGACATGCTCAAAGGCATGTACTACAATGCAATGAAGGTCAACAAAAAGAAATACTCACATAAGGAGTATAAGATTGTTGACTAAGAAGCAAGTGAAAAAGGAAGGTTGACTAGTATTAGAAGCAAGCAATGAAGAAGTGCTCCCACAAGGATCATAAGGTGGTTGACTAATCTATCCAAGGAGAAGCAAGTGAAGAAATAAATCAAGCATGTGAAGAATACCATGATCACAAAGAATCACTATCTAACAAAGATCAATTGAAGACATCTCCCGGAAGAATGCAGGACAACTCTGACTAAGAAAGGAAAAGATCAAAGGACCCTTGACACCTTTGAAGGCCTTGGAGATATGAAAGGTGCAGATAAATGATTCTACCCTATGAAGATGTCATGATGAAGAAGCCATCCAGCAAAAGTACCATTTAATGGTGAAGCAATATCAGGAAGAAGTCATGAAGGGCTACTAGATCAAAGCATGGGAACAAGCAAGTACAAAGAAGCATACATGTGAAGAGTAGTCCAAAGCATAGACAAGATGATAAGGAATAACCAGATGACTAGAGAACCTGATATATCAAGAAGGCCACTTTCCACGAAGGAAGCAATTCCATGACAAGCCAGGAAGGAAAGTGATCAATGGATGGCGCCCTACCAAGAAGAAGTTCGACCAAAGACTTTGTGACATCAAGGGAAGGAAGGAGATCAAGTAGTTGGAGGGCCCACGAAGAAGAAGTTGTTGATGAATGGACAAGTCCCTAGCTAAGAGGAAGTTATAACAAGTTCCCAATTATAAAGTAACTTGGACAAGTACCTTGTCAAAGAATACTTGGGCATGTCTTCCTCAATTGAGAGGAAGTGATAGACACAACATTCTTGTCTTCACTTGGGAAGAAACAATGGGAGGATTGGGTAATAATCTTGCATCCAATACTCTTTGAGGATGTGTAGGGCATCCAATACAAGAGTAGGCAATAAGACCAATATTATTTAAGGGATGGGAACCCAAGATAAGAATAGTCCTAGAAGGTCATACTCAGTGAACACGCGGGTGGGTATGTACCTTGAGAGACAATGACTAAGGTGTCTATAATTCATTGGTCTCGCCAACATTGTGCTCTGATCTATGGAGAGATGGAGTTGTCAGTCAAGGCCTTGCTATGGAAACAAAGTTGGTTACTATGATGCTATAACAGATGGATTGCCAATCTAGTTTCTCTTATGTGAATTCTTCAAGATTGAAACATATCCAAACACCTTGTAATGTTGTATGAATACCTCCCTAGTTAAGAGGGAGTGTTGAAGGAAATGTAACTAGGTTCGGTCTTCATAAATGTACTTTTGATACTTGTATTTATTCAAGAAAGGAAATATTATTTTTATAATATATGTCAATGGGTTTCTTGCTCATTGAAATAGGTCTAGCACATGTTAAAGTGTTATAGGTGAGTCAAATTGTCAAAATAAAATGTTGAAGACCTTAAGGGCATGTTACTCCATGTATATGTTTGTATAAGAGTCAAAGAATAACCCTCGAAGCAAATTCAAGTCTCCTCCAAAGAAAAGACACCTCCAAAGGAGCCATCTGAAGCAAAGATATCAAGTCGGCCTGTTAGTCGCCCTAAAAGGAGGGACAATCCTCTATATATAAAGGTTGTACACTATAACGTCAAGCAATCACCTCTTAAATTAGCGAAGGAAGGAAGCTAAGAAAAGGGTAATAAGAGGACAAGTAAAGGGGTCTCCAAGGCAACAAACAAAGGAGGAATAAAATCAGACTGTTCTAGGGCTAGTTACAGCCACACGAGCGAGGAAAGGAAGGTTGTCTCTGTAGTTATGACAACAACAACAAACAGTAAACCATATCTCATTATTGGGGGTTAAATCTAGGCCTACAATGCCTCCTACTCAAGCGTAGAATAAGGGTACTCAAGTGAAGGAGAGAAGGGTATACAACATCAAGTAAACCTCCCACACCTGCAAGAATCTAAGGTTGTTGTACAATCACTTTAGTCTACACCTACATCTCCAGAAGGATCTCATTTGAAGGAAGGTGTCTACATAAGTGAAGGATATCTCTAAGTATAGAATAAAAGAATATTATCTAGAGCAAGTGCAACAAGGTTTAGCAAGAGTTGAAAGAAGAATGAAGTGCTGGAAGGAGGAGGACGAAGTGCCGGGGAACGAAGTGCCGAAAGAAGGAGTGTCAGGGAACAAAGTGCAGAAAGGAGAAAGGACTTGACTTGTGCTTGGAGGAAATTATATTCAAGGATCTAGGGTTAGGAATTGATAAATAAGAAGCTTCAATAAGAGAAACTTACTAAAGGGGTTTCCTCTTAAGAGAAGAGAAGTTTTGGCCCTAGCAGAGAGCCAACATCTTGTGTTCTTGTTCTTATGTTTTTGGTAGCAATTCGATGAAGTACACACACATGCATTAATAATAATAAGAAGAAGATTATGCTAACAAGAAAAGTAAAAAGACTCCACAAATTGTTATAGAGTTAAGAAGAATCGCACTACACCTAATTTCCCTTGATTCTTCAACACCCCCAACCACAATGATTCCACCTCTACGGTTTGGAAATCAGTAACATCAACCAGATCGGTTTCTACCCAAGTTGTCGAGGGCTCCAAGAATTAGTAACTCAACCCACAACCTTCCAGGGCTCTAGAGCATTTGTTCCAACCACGCCTCCAGGAACTAGGAACCCAACCCACCAACGGCTCCATGAACTAGTAACTCAACCCAAGTTGTTCCAGGGCTTCTAGAGTGTTTGTTCCAACTCACAACCATAAGGAACCTAAGCAACAATCAGTAAAACAAGTGGAAGAAGCCCACAACACCAAGGTTATCCAGGAAATGGCAAGGCAAGGTTGGAACCACTGTTAATCTAGGCAAATATCCATGCTAGTGAGAGCACATAACCAGAGAATCACATGCATATACCTTGCATCCAAAAATCAGCAAGGAAATCACACATGCAACCTATTAGTTGCTAAGCAATCTAGTTATAGCTGTTGACCCCACTGTCTACTTGCACTTTCATGCTTTCCTTTGCCTTCTTTCTCCAATCCAAGTGAATAACCCAGTACTCCAAGAATGCTCCAAGATTTCTATAAGTGTGCAAGAGTGTGAGAGGATGAGAGAATGAATGAGAGATCCAAAAACTGAACTCGCAAAAGTTAAACCAGAAAAAGTTGTGAACTGATCCTCAAAAGGATTTGTATCATTGAGGCCTCTATTTTCTTCATTTCCTTCATTTTCCCTCTAGTTTCCTTAGAATGCAAATATGTCTCTTCACCTTCCTTTTCTTCTATTTCCATTACTTTCATAATTAAATGTCAATTATTGCCTTTTTTTCTTTACCAATTTCCATAGGCATTAATTAACCACAATTTATGCCTACTACGGTGTTCGCCCACCATTCAGCTTGGAATACATGTACCATGACCATGGTATTATTTTATTTACATGGAAAATCAACTAGGGGTTGTTACAAACCCACCCCCCTTAGGGGAACATCGTCCTTAGTGTTCTATGACACATATGACCAACAAGCTGCTGAAAAATAAAACATACTACCCATGGAGCTTTATAACACAACTCGATGCAGTATTTACAATGACATCCTGCTAAAAAACTAAACAATCATACCGCTTATTGGAGCTTTATAACACAATTCATTGTGATATTTACAACAACATCCATAAACATATACATATACCAAAAATGCATTTTCTTGAACCAACAAATATTGAAGGAAGTAAATCTCGCATCTGATCAGCCATCTCCCACGTAGCTTCATCAAGCCCAAAGTGCTTCCACTGCACTTTAACTTACTCAATTGCTCTGTTATGGAGCATGAGCTATTTCCATTGCAATATGCATTGTGGTTTTGCCTGAGATTTTCCCTCTGGTTCCACTTATAATACCGACTAGTCAATCACATGATCAACATCCTGGACATATCTCTTAAGTAATGAAACATGGAAAACATCATGGACTTTCACTGTTGGCGACAATGCAAGTCAGTAGGCCACTGGTCCAATCCTCTCAAGGATATCAAAAGGCCCACAATACTGAAGTGCCGGCGTGGCACATGATCCAATCCTCAAGGAGCTCCTCTTGGGCTTAATGCACAAGTACACATGCTCCCCAACCTAAAACTCCTTAAATAATTTGTGTTTATTTGCATAACTATTATGCATGTCATGTGCTACCTTCAAATTCCTCTTACTAACCTGCATTTCTTATTCCATCTCTACCAACATGTCTGGTCCAATCAGTACCTTGCTCACTGGATCACTCCAACTGATAGGAGTATTACAACTCCATCCGTAAAGAACCTCAAATGGACTCATCCTCAAGGATTCTTGATACCCATTATTATATGCAAACTCTACCAATGGAAGATACTCTTCTCAATTCTGTTGTCGATGCATAATGTACATCCTCAACATGTCCTAAAGGATCATGTTGACCCTCTTTGTTTGTCCATCTATCTGCGGATGATAAGTTGTACTAAAAGCTAACTCTGTCCTTAAGCCTATAAACAACTGCTTCCAAAACCTGGCAGTGAACTTGGCATCTCTCTCCGATATGATCTTCTTGGGAACACCATGCAATCTCACTGTCTCCTATATGAAGATGTTGAGAAATGGCAACAAGAAATTATAGTTTAATTTGTCCTTGAATTAAACTGTGAATTAAAATAGAATTCTTTTCTCATAGCAATTTGAAAATAATTAATTAAGTTTAATTAACTTAATTGATTTAGGAAATTCGAATTGGAAGCCTTTTAGAAGACTTGTATATGTTCTCCTTAACTTATAAGAGTTCATGATGAGTTATGAATGAGTTGTAATTAGTTAACTCAGTTTATTGAGTTAAGTCCAGTTAAATTAGTTCCAATCAGTTTCAGGAACTAATAGTGAGTAAACAGTTAGTTGGGACACAAGATTCCTAATTAGTGCTACTCTAGTTAACTGAAGATTCCACTATAAGAAACTCATGCATGTTGATTCTGAGAAAGACCTAGTTGAGACTAGAGTGCAGGGACAATGTACTATTTGTTTTAGATTTTTCTGAGTTGCACTAATAGTGCATGCAATCAGGAACTGATCCTTGAGGGATTATGTTATTTTTAGAGGCTTTATTTCCCTTTAAATACAAGCTATTCTCCATAGGAATTACACATTGGAATAGAGACTTGGAGAGCTTGTGAATTGGCTAAGATTTGGCCTTCAGCTTGCTTATGAGTTGGAGATTGAATTTGCCGAGTGTTGGGATTGTTCTAAAGAGAACAAGCATTGTAATTTCATCTCGATTTTCCAGATTAATACAAAATAGATAGTGGGGTTTTGAACTATGGCTTTCCCCGAATATTTATTGTGTTATGTGCCTTTGAGTATCTTCCTCTATTGATTATTGTTTGCTCAATGTTTATGGGCTTCCGATGTAAAGAGTAGGAGTGGATTATTGTCTCTTGTTTTAGTAGATTACACGAGCTTGTGAATTTATAGGTTTTTCTACAGAATATTTGAGTTAACCTCACTAGCTAAATTCATAAAATTAACTACAATGAACCTTACATAACCTGTCAAGCACAACCATGATGGAATCATGTTGTCTCGAGGTCCTCAACAAACTTGTAATTAAGTCCATGGAAATGACCTCCCATTTCCACTTTGGAATCGAAATTGGTTGTAGTAGACCAACTAGACACTTACACTCTTCTTTTACCTTCTAACGATCCAAACATCTAGCAACAAAATCAACCACCTCTTTCTTCAAATTCAACCATTAGTAGAACTTCTTAACTATTGTCAACGTCTTCTAATATCCTGGCTGACCTTAATATGGCTTGACATGGAACTCCCTCAAGATAAGCTTCTTGAGCTCACTGTTGTCCGACACATAAATCTTGTACTTGAATCTGACCAAGCCATCTATTGTGAGGTGATACTCGGCATCCCGATCACCTTCACCCTATTGTTGCAATCTCTGCTTCAACTACTAGTACCTATCATCATGTTGCCCTACCTGCAAGATTCGCTCCAACAAATATGTCCCATAGAAACTTATTGTTGTAATGTGATTCACCTACACTCTCCTACTGAGAGCATCTGCAACCCTATTCTCTTTTACCTTGATGTATCTTATCTTGAAATCAAACTCACTGAGGGTAGCCAACTGTCTAGCTTGCTTAGCATTTAGATTGGGTTGGTCAAATAAATAGCTCAACCCACTGTGATCACTTATCGAAATAAGCTGCATGCCAATAATATAATGCCTCCACATTTTCAACGCATGAATGATAGTTTCCAACTCAAGATCATGAGTCACATAGTTCTTCTTGTGCTCATTCAGTTTCCTTGAATCATAGCATATCACCCTTCCTTCCTACATCAGGGCTCCACCAAGTCCTCTCTTGCAAGCATCTCTACATACTGTTATCACTCAGAATTATCCTTAGAAGTTATCAGAAGAAGGATGCATCTGAGGTAACCACAAACCAATCTTTTAGGCTTAGGCTCTAGCCAACCTAAGCCTAGATAGGGCTCTCTCTATATAATTTAGCTTTGTTTTTATGGGATTTTACGTTAGTTCTTAATGTTCGTTGGGGTTTTGGTTTTGAATTGAAGGTTGGGTGGTGGAATTCTTGGAGCAGATGGATAGAGCTAGGTCTTCAAGCCATTGGGCTATGGAGTCAACAAATGAATAACACAACTGGATCAGATCATTAAAGGGAATGTTCACAGGGCAAGCTAGCAAAGAAACATGCAAATCTTTAGGCCTAATGGGTGAAGTAATTCTAAACAGAGTGTATTTCGCTTTACACAAGAATCTTGTAAAATATCTGATCTTTATTCCTTGATCCAGCAAGCCAATCCACTCACTGATACAATAGAACCTTGATTTGAGAGAAAATGTCTATATAAATGTCTTGGAAGCCACCCTACATACTTCGAAATGTGAAGTATTTATACAAAAATATTTACAAAATATCTCAAAACAACTTGAGACTTAATCTAGGGAATAAAAATATCTTCTTCCATGAAGATAGAGACAAATGTTGAACCGCTTTATGTTGTCCCTTTTATTGTGGTGTTGCTGGCTGTTTCAATTGAGTTGGATACCTTTAAGCTGGATGATATTTGTAGCGTTTCTGCGCTGGAATCTTCTTTACTTTCATCTTTCAACTGATACTCTTTGACCCTGCTGCTCTGCTTTTACCTGTTTCACTTGGATGCCTTCAGATTTACTGTGCAATAACTTTCTGATGTAAAATTATCATAGTAAATCTGTCATTTTTCCCACCATTCTGCATCAGGTAATTTTACATTTACCACCCTTCTGTAGATTTCATCTGCCTCTATGTATTTTGTAAAACTTGGTTTGCTGAGGAACAAATGTTTCACCTCATGCTCTAGGAAAAAAGTTCTCCAATGTGTCATATAACACTTTGCCTGTTGGCAGGGCTTTAATGGCTGAAGAATTTGCTTGTTCCTTAGCCAATCTTCTTAGTCTATCTACATAGTGCAGCTGGGTCATGAGTTTGTTGTTGATGACCATAGGACTGGGAAGACCCTTCCCCCTTAAAATTTGAAACTTAGCCATGTACATATCAATGGCTACCTGCATGTTATGGCACTTCCCTTCTAAGTTGAGAAGGTTTCTTTTGGAAAGAAAATTCCTAATCTCTAGAATGGCTTCAGTCCTATCTTCTATGTTAAGCTCATGGAGCTCATATCTGTTCTTGTTGTTTAGGAAGTGGATGAGTTGATTTTCATCTTCTGGTTTATCTCCCAATTCTTCCTTCACTTTTTGGATAGCTTCAGTGGCTATCTTCACTAATTCTGTTTACTCAAATATAACTTGAATTGATGGCAAAATATCATTGGTAGAGTCAATGATATTGGCCTAGAGCATTTCTTTAGTTTGTCCCAGTGGTTCCTGTAGTGTTAAATCCTTCTCCAAGATTTTGATTCTCTCAGCCATTCTCAGTGCCTTCTGTGTTTCTTCTTTTTGCTGGAGTTGGGCAAGTTTGCAATCGGTTTCCAAACTTGCCACCTTTTCCTTTAGCCTTTTCAGCTCCGTAGCCTGGACGGACATATCTTCCATGGCTTTCACAAGTTCTGCTGCTTTATCTGTATATTTACATGTTGTTGTAGTAGGCTCAGTTGTTACTGGCAATGTTGTGGTAGGTGGAGCAGTGCGTGCCATTGATGCTGCCAGTGTGGAAGGAACTGCTGTAGATACTGTGGGGATGACAGTTCTAGAAGTTGTGGCCATGTCACTTTGCTTCGACTGAATTAAAGTGTCCAACTCCTTCTCTGTCTCCTTAAGTTGATCATTTAGCTTCAAGAATAAGTCCATCAATTCCTCATGTCTGGTTTGATTATCTAAGACATCTAGAGTTTGAGGATGATGCAACTGGGGTATTTTCAATTTCCTCTTAAGTGCAACAATATCATCATTTTTCTTCTTAATCAGCTGTTCAATAGCTTTTATATCCTTGGGATCATGTCCCAATTCAATCACTAAGTCCTCTAAGGACTTGATCCTTGTACCCTTGGCCTGTGAGGAGGCCTTCTCCAACTGAAATTGTGTTGATATATTGTTTAGGGAGTTCTGTAATTGGTGGGCAGTAATGGCCTTCCCTGTTAATGTGGAGTATATCATCTCCCCTGTTTTCTTGTGTAGTTCAATCTGATCAATGGGATAGATATCCCTTGCCAGTACTTAAAATCCACCTTTTTGAAATCTTATGTTGTTCTTCGCTGCTGAGTGGTTGGCTTGATGAAAGTCATCTGCATTTTCCCTCTTTGATATCAAAGGCTAACATCAACCTAGTCTAATTTGTAGGGGTCATTTTCAAATATTGGGCATATGTTTGGGCCTTAGGCCTTTCGTTTATGGCTTTGATTTCTGTGTATATTTCCTTAATGTCTTGGTCCTTATTTGCAGCTATTCTGAAGGAAGATACCTCAATACTTTGCTGCCTTTCCAACATCTGAGTTTGTGATGTGGAAGGCTCTAGTATGCCTCTAGATGGAGTGGCAGGCCTACTCTTATTTCCTTCTGTAATAGTGACCTTCGCTATCTCCTCTGTGTATTCCTGTTCAGAGACAGGATTCACTCTCTGTCTTTTGGTTTGGCTTGTTTCTACATAAGCTTGTGAAGTTGCCTTGCTGAAGTAGTGGCCCCTTCCCTATTTCTCTTTAGGCTTTTCTCCTCAGTTAGAGGAGTTTGTACAACTGGAGGGGTACTCATGGTTGTCTCTGGTCTGTCTGATTGGTCTGGCACCTTTGATTTCCCTGGCACCTCTGACTCCTCTGGCACCTGCAGGAAAGAACCCTCATCAAGTTGTTTTTTCCAGATCTATTAGAGCATTCTCTATATCTACCTTGGTGCTATCTCGATCAACTAATGTCCCTTCCACCCATTCTGATTGGTTGGCATAAGCTTCAATCTCAAGTATGGGATGGTGGATGAAAGGCCCTAGCTTGACCTTTTGTCTCTTCTTGGTAATTAATTCCAAAGGGTCATATCTCCAAACAAAATTTCTTTGGAATTTCATGCTTTGCAATATCAAATTTGCTTCACGGTCTACTTCCCTAGAGTTACATATGAAGGGGCCTAGTTGGTCTTTTATTTTGAAGTTGGCCTTCTTCTTAGCATTGACAAAGTTCATTTCATCTGCACTGATAATCTTCTTGTAGTACTCTAAAGCAAATAACCTCATTGAGAGGTATTTTGGGAGGTTGTATGGTGCCAGCATGCAACCATAGATTCTGATCTCGATATGATTTTGGTACAAGTACCAATTACCTACCTTGGATTGTTTTGACAATTTCAGGATCCTTCTTATGTCTGAACTAATTCTTGGAGGAGGGCTTCCTATCAACATTGTCACAATTGGATGCACAAATAGGTCAATAAAGTCAGCATATGAATCTGAGGAGTGATATTTGTGTACCAATGGAGTCCAGAAAATGACTGATCTGGGCTGACCTTTTGTATCAAGATTTTGCAGGGTGAATGGAAACTTGTCTGACTGGAAATATAGGAAAAGGTGGTATAAAACAGAGGAGTATTTGAAGACTCTCTCATTGCTCATTCTGAGAAACTGGTCATGCATCCTATCAACTATAAATTTGGCATAGTCATAGATAACAACAGGAGGCTGCCCTGGAGTGTATATGGACATGAAAGTTAGGATAATTTCATCAATATATTCATTGGTGGTATAACGCTGGACACTAGATATCATGGCTACAATGTCCTGACCAAATGGGGAAAAAATGGCAGTCATATATGGAGGAGGATCCTTTGGGATATGTCTTTCTTCTCTAATGACGGTTTGGAATATCTTAGCCAATTTTGCAGTGGTAAGCTTGGGGAACTGGTCTAATAAGATTTCAATTGAAAGACGAGTCAGGTTTTGCACCGATTAGAGTTCTAACATTTCATTTATAGACTCAGCAGTGATGGTGAAAAGTATGGTTTGGTTTGGTGTCATGACTACTCTTTGACTAGGAATATAATTGGCATGACAGTAGTGGATAATTTTTGGGAAAATGTGGACTTTTGGGAACTGGTACTTGGGCAAATTGGACTCCCAAAGACCAATTTCATCATCATGGTTTAAGTATCTATCCCTACTTCGACTGTGTACTTTGAGCAGGGATTCTAGGACAGAGGTGTTCTTTATCTGGAAATCCTTATCAACTAAGGGAAGGTGGTCCAGGTCTAGATGGGGAGTAGTGACAGGTCTTACATCCATGGCAATTGAGGCATCCATTCTTAGTTCTTGTGGATTTGAGAATGGGAGAGGTAATTTGCAGTGTTTTTAGGGCAATGGTGGTTCAACACAGAGTAGACTTGAGTTCTTTGAGTTTATTTAATTAATTTTTATCATAACTAAGAATACTCAGTAACTGGTTTTGAAATTGACAGGGTTTTTCGGTGAATTGTGGCTTAAATACCTAGAATTGAGGTAAACCGGCTCTGAACAGGGTGGCTGGCAACTGCAAATGGTCGAAAGCTCTCTATGTAGGTTGGAAAGCTAACTAGGTACTCTGTGGCGCCTTTGGAGTGCAATTGGACATGGGTTGACGGCTTCGACATTCGCAGGTGTGTGCATGTGTTTCAGAGGTTTATAGTTGAAATTCCAATGAAAACAAATGATTTGGGGCTTTTTTGGCTTTATGCGCAAAAGTCAATTTTGGCGGGTACGGGGTGAATAGTGGTCAATTTGTCGTGTAGCAGGTGGGCAGTAAATGGTTTCTATCCCACCGCTTTTGGGCACTTGGTGGTATTGGAGAGAGGCCACCTGATTCCACTCATCGGCTGACACGTAGCATCGGGGGCTGGTGGACAAACCACTTTATTGGGCGGGTATCGTTCGGCAGATGGGTTGGCCCGATATGAATAAGGGCTGTCGGATGTGGAGGGAAGCGATCACATGGTGATCAGGCTGGGAAACTGCACAGAGGCTAGTGGGGGGCTCGACGGGCGCTTAAGTGCTGCCGTATTGGGGTTAATGATGACTTAAAGAGTGATTAGGTCATCGGGGTGATTAGCAGAGGGTTTTAAATGGCGCTTTATTGATTTTGATCGTAGATTGATCAATTACAGATTTTGGTCGGTGTGATTATATACTATAGTTTATATTTAAACTAAGGGGTAGGGTTAATTAATATGTAGGAGCTATATATATATACGGGAAATGGGTTTTTCATCGGGAATTAATATAATAAAATTAATAATTAATATGAAAAGATGAGCGGAAATGGCAAAATCAATAAGTAAATTCTTTTTTTTTTGTGAATTTGATGTTTTCACATATTTAACATTAATACTTAGGGTAATGTGTTTTTGTGGATTTTTTTGGGAAAAGGGAGTTTTCCATGGGGGTGATTACTTTCCCTAGGCAAATAGTGTTTTAACCTTAGGAAAAGGGGTTTTATTAGGGAAATGAGGGGGGAATGAATCTTTTATGAGGGGAATTTAGTACTTGATATCCATAAATCATTGAGCCGAGGGTCCGGTCGCTCCAAAAGTTAGAGAAATGCTCTGAGCCTCTTTGACTTAAAGGTTTTGAGCACTTTGAACTTTATTTATGGGAAATTAGTAAAGTAAATGAGTAAAGTGACTGGGGGGAAGTTAATTAATTGACTTTGTAAACCATTTGCATGTTTGATTGTTCATTCATATCTGGAACTTTTATGATGAGAATGATAAATATGCTTTTTGTCTAACCAATCATCATACTTCTGCAACATTTCTTCTACTTACCCATCTACTCATCCTACCGTTTTTGCTTCTCTTTATTAGGGTGCATTTGAGCTAGCAAATCCTTATCAAATATTTTTCTTTCTCTTTACAATAGTAAACTAACTAATTCTAACCTTATTACATCCAAGGGCTCAGATTAAACAGTTGTGATCCTTTTATTTACTCTACCTATCTAATTATATGCCAAGGTTACAATTGTTTGGCCATATCTTTATTCTCTATCTATAGACACGAAATTGAAAACATGAAATAGTCAAGTTTAAACATTTTGACTATCACGGATTGTGGCAAGAATTACAAACTGCACACAACCATTTATTATGCACAAAAAGTAAATAGTAGTGGCATTTTGGGTTGCTTACTTTTATGGTCTTCTTCCTTTTCTCAGGGTTCATATTTTTCATCTTTTCTGGCCTTTTTATTCTTTTTGTCCTTTGATTATTCTTTTAGGACATACCCTCTTTACATTTTTTAATTTTTCAATATGGAAAACATTTGAAAAACACAAAGGTGTGTACATATTACAAGGTTTAATTTCAGTCATTCAAAATTATGACTCCTATTGGTATAGTAACCTAACAGTGGCTCCACTTGGGGATGGCATTTTCTGGTGAAATGTCAAGAACTTTGTAGATCAATGGCCTTCTGGATTGCTGTGATATTACCCTGCAACATTTCCCTTTTGTGCTTCTGCATTATTGCTATTTATGACAGTAAAACTTTTAAAGCTTAGGGCCTTCTCTTTGGGCTTCAACTTCAAAAATTACCATTCAATCAACTCTAAACTTTTGAAATTAAAGTATGTACAAATGATAAGTGAAGTTAGTAACTAGGTTCGATATAGTGTTTGAGCATTCGACCAGTCACCGGTCCTCCTTCTGCTTCTATGCCATCCATTTCTTTGAGGAAGAAAGCATTATTACATCTGAAAGCATAAATGATATATGGGCCTTTCCATAGGAAATCAAATTTCCCATATTTACCTTTATCTTCTCTCCTTGAATCCCATTTTAGAACTTTGTCCCCTAGGTAAAAATATTCAGCCTTAGTCCTTTTATCAAAAGTCTTCTTGAACCTTTCTTGCACAACCTGAGATCTGATGTACACTTCTTCCCTAGTTTGCTGCAAGTGAATTGTTTGGTTGATTCTTCTTTGGATGTCATTTGGTTCAACCCGCAACTCTTGGAGCAACTTCATTACTGGTGTTCCCAAGGAAGATGGGAAAACAACTTCTATTCCATAAACTAATTGATAGGGAGAAGTACCAATTGATTTCTTTGTAGTTAGCCTGTCTACCCACAAGGCATTTACTAGCTTTTTGTTCCATGTTTTCTTGTGATACTCTAACAATTTTTTGATGATATTTACCAAACTTTTGTTTGAGGATTCTGCTATTCCATTTCCTTGAGGGTAATAAGTTCTGGGGCCCAGGGTTATATGATACTACAGAAATCTATCATTTTTCTGGATTTGAAAACTGCTGCATTATCAGTGATGATTTTGGTTGGGCACCCAAATCTAGATAGGATGTTGGCCTCAAGGAAGGTTATTATAACAGTGTCAGTGGCTTGCCTTTATGGTATGGCCTCTATCCAATTGGTAAAATAATCTGTAGCAGTGAGGGTCCATTTGTGTTGGGCAGAGGAAGGTGGGTGGATTTCACCAATGAAGTCAAGACCCCATTGTTGAAAAGGTGCTTCAGCAGAGATTGGTTTTAGGGGCAATGGTAGAAGCTTTTTCTTTCCTTCAAAAATTTGACACTTATGATAGGAGGTTACATATTTCTTTACATCAAAAAACAAAGTAGGCCAATAGAAACCGACTCTAAGAATTTTGTTAGCAGTGGTTTTCTAGTAAAGATGTCCTCCACATTCACCTGCATGAAACTCTTGTAACACTTTGTCAGATTCTTCTTTCAATAAACAGTTAAGAAGAATACCTTCATGATTCCTCCAAAACAAAGCATTATCTACTATGAAATTTTTTAAGGATTTCATTTTTAAAAGCCTGCTTCTGGTCCTGGATAATTCAGGAGGAGCTTGTAGATTTAGTAAAACATATATGATATCAGCATACCATGGTGATTCAATAAAGGCCCCACTGATTGGTGGAGTCGCCATCTCCTCTCCATTATCCATTTCTACAATAAAATTTATGTCTAAGGCCTGACAGTTCGATTCAGCCATGAGCTTGGCTAAACCTTGGCCTTTGATTAACTTTGTTGGTTTGATTTCTAGGTCATATTCCAAAATAGTAGCGATCCATTTCCCTATCTTTCCATATGGACCTTCCTGAGTTAGGATGTCCTTGACTACTGAATTAGGGACATAGGCTACTATATGAGAATATAAAATGTAAACTCTGAAATCTTTGATAGCTTTGACCAAAGTTAAGGCTTGTTTTTCCATTATGTTGTATTTTAAGGGGGCATCCCTCAGGGCTTTGCTAAAAAAGGCGATAGGTTGTTCATAACCCTGATCATTTTTCTGCAGTAGAACTGCAGCAATTGTATGCTCTAAAGCAAAGTAAAATAAAATGAAATCTTTGTCAAATTTTGGACTGATCAAAACTGGTGTTTTAGTTAAGGCTAGCTTAATATCTTCAAAGGATTTCTTAGCCTCAATGGTCCATTTTATGGTCGAATCTTTTTTTTTAACATATTGTTCAATGATCTAATTAATTCTGCTAAGTTAGAAATAAATCTCCTAAGAAAGTTAATTTTCCCTAAAAAGGCTTGTAATTCCCTTATGCTCCTACGATGTTGTATCTGTAAGATAGCATCTATTCTTGCAGGATCTATTCGGATACCATCTTTTGAGATTATATGCCCTAATAATTGTCCCTCTTCTAACCCAAATAAATATTTCTTGGGATTTAAAGAAATTCCATACTTCTTGCATTTGATGAAAACCTGCCTGAGATGATCTAAGTGTTGATTATTAGATTTTGAGAATACAATGATGTCATCTAAATATATTACTAGGAAGTGATGAATTTCCTTGGTGAAAGCTATGTCCATAGCTCTTTGGAAAGTGACCCCTACATTCATTAATCCAAAAGGCATTTTCACATACATGAATGTGCCCCAAAGAGTAGAAAATGCAGTTTTGGCCTGATCATCCGGGTGAAATAAAATCAGATTCTAAACAGAAAACCCATCCAATAATGAGATTATGGTTGATCCAACTACCCTTTGTAAGATATGATCCATTTTAGAGAGAGGGTAATTGTCTTTGAGTGAAACTTTATTAAGATTGCTAAGATCAACACAAAGTCTGATCTCACCAGTTTTCTTCCTTGTTGGCACCAAATTTGGAAACAAATCAGAGGATATGATTGGTGCTATTATCTTGGCCTCATACATCCTTCGGATTTCCTTTTCAATAGAAGGCAATAGGATGGGATTAATCCTCCTAAGATTTTGTTTGAAAGGTTTCTGGATTTCTTTTATGGGGATGGTGTGTTGTATGATGCTGGTGTCATAGGACTTGAGGTCCTCATAACTCCAAGCAAAGAAATCTTGGAATTCTTTTAATAGTTCAAGGTATAAGTTTGATTAATTTTGGATTTTCCATAATTTTGGATTTTCCATAGTGCTTATATTACACTCCTCAATATCAGATTTTAAGGGTTCCATTTTTGGTTTTCTAGGGACATCATTTGAATCAAACAAGTCCTCCAAAGGGGTTAATCCTTTGGGCAAAAGGTTGTCTTTCAGATTAATGATTTTAGAGTCTTCATTAGTTATCTCATCAATCTCAACCCGCTTTAGATTTTCTACATCTGATTTTGCAAATCTAGTGGGATGAAATCTATCTATCTTTTCATCTTCTATTTAATTAATTTCTATTTCATCTTTAAAATCAGGATCTAATGTTATGTCAATATCTATATTACTATTTACAAATTCTTCTTCTAAGGTTAAAAAATTGTTTATCTGTTTGTCATTAGCAAAAACTTGCCAGTTTTTCAAGTCATCTGGGATAGCAGGTATGTGCCTGACCTCAGTAGTGCTCTGATAGTTAGCTTGAAAAGGTAACTTATAAGTATTGGCAAACATTGCTAAACTATGAACCTGCATATTATGTTTCCTTGGGATGACTGCAAGCTTAGTTTCTAGGAAAGTATTCATTATTTCTACAATTATCCCTCTATACAAACTTAGCCTAGGATCTCTGGTCATATATACAACATTAATTTGTTTTATAACTAGCTCAGGGTCTCCCATGACAGAAAATATTTTGGCTCCTAAATTCCTAACTACTTTGAGACCTAAAATTAGGGCTTCATACTCAACCATGTTATTAGTGCATTTAAAATTCAGTCTTTAAGCATGGCCCTCTGAGTGATCATTCTACGGATTGTATATCCACACTCCTGCTCCTGCTCCTAACTTATTCACTGATCCATCAAATTCAAGGTGCCATAATATCTTATGTTCATAATTTTCATTGTCTGAGGGAACAAATTTTTCATTGTTTGAGGTATTTTGATTATCTTGTTTATTGGAAAGCTCTTAAGTTTGGATAGTTTCATTTTTAGCTGTAACTGCAATTTCTTTTGGTTCTGAAACAATACTGTTTGAAGTAGTTAGTTGTGTTTGTTCAGCATTATGCAAAATAAAAGAATCATTGTCAGAATGTAAGGAGTAGATAGGAAAGTTTTGAGGCCTATCCTTGCTACTCACCACATATTTCATCAGGGTCTCTCTGTACAACTTTTTAGGTTGTCCAAAAACAGAGATTGTGGCATATGACATGTCAAGTTGTAAAGATCCTTGGATTTTAGCCCCCCATGATCTAGACAATCGCATGTCATATCTGGGTGGGATGTCAGCGACTACTATATCCATGACAATGCTTTTAGCAGGATATTGTACTAAGGTAACACACGTCTTTGATTAACCCAAGACACTTTACTTGACTTGAGTCAAATGAAAATAAGTCCTTGTAAGGTCTTGTAATGTCTAAGTTTAATTTTTCCATAACTGATTTGGGCATTAAATTGTGTGAGGCCCCAGAATCTAACATTGCATTGTGTAAGATTTTATCATGAATGTTAAGGCTAATATAAAAGGGCGGTATCCCTCCTCCTAGTGGTTTTTCGTTAACATCAGGACCAAATATAAGCTCTGGTTGATCATCAAACAAGTTGACAGAATCTTCATTCTCGACAATGTTTAAGGTTTGGTTTATTTGAGACTTATAGGTTTCACTTTTAATCAGATCTATTAAAGGAATTGAAATTTTTAGTTTAGCTACCTCTGCTCCCAAATTGAAAGGAAAAGGGGCTTTTTCTGTTTGAGGGCTTGGAATTTTCATAACAAGAATTGGAGTAGTTTGCTCTTCTCTTTCTGTATTTGGGGTCTTTTTATGTGGATTTTCTAATATGGTGTTTGGAGATTTCTCCACTATTTCCTTAGAGGGGACTGAAGTGGATGGTTGATCATTAGGGGGTTCATTAGGGGTTATATCTACAATTGTGGGACCAGGAGGGTTCTGGTTTGGTCTAGGGAGGATTTGGAGAGTTTTAGTAACTGGATCTGCTTTGATTTTTCTGGGTTGATTTGGCATTGTTTTCTTGGTTTGGTCAGGAGTATCAATAGTCTTTTTACTCCTCAAGTTATATTTTTTGTGTACTTCAAAGATGGCAGAATCATATCCTTGTTTATAATCAAATGATTCTCCGGATTGGGTCTGCAATTGTTCCAGCATATGCAGTTCCTACTCATCTTGGATCAAAAAGATAGTTTCCTCATCGTCCAATCCCATCAAGTTAATGTGTGTGTCTTGTTCAGGGTCTTCTGAATGAGATGCTTCAACATAATTTTCTTGAAAGGGAGGCCTTATATTCTGATCAGGTCCATTCTTTCCAGTATTCTAATTCTGATTCTTTCTAAAGTTTGGGTTTCTAACTGGAGGTGCTTGTTGATTATACCATTGAGGCTTCCTCTCCATATTATCTATCCTATCCATAAGCTTTTCCATACTTTTGGCTAGGACATCTATTTTAAGGTCAGAGGGTGAGGCTTCATCTTTCACAGATCCTCTCCTTTCATTCCTAACCCTAGCTCTTTTTGCTAGCAAATTGGCTTCTACACTAACTGCTACACTCTGCATGTCTTCTAAAGTTGGGGGATTTCTCTCTCTGAGATGGAATGCCATATTAGTATCAAACCCATCAAGAAATTTTATTAATGCTAAGTCAGGTGGGGGTCTAAGATTAACTAGTATTGCATTGTGTATATTGTTAAATCTGGTGCAATAATCTTGGACCATTTGGTCCTCTTTTAATATTTTCATACTCTAAAAGGATCTGCAAAGGGTTCTTTTTCTTTTCCCATCTATTTAAAAACTGTTGGTAAAATATATCTAGACTATCTATGCTATTAGCAAGTAATGCTCTAAACCATTTCCTAGCATCACCGGCTAGAGTCTAGGCAAAAAGTCTCATTTGAACATCTCAAATATCAATTTCATGCAATTCAAAGTAATTAGTCATTTTGTTTACATGATGTTGTGTTGTATAAGGTCCTATGCCATCAAATTGGACAATTTTGTTTTGATAGTCTTGTGGCATGACACCAAGTGGGGCAGGTAACACAAGAGGAGCATATCTATTTGCCATGGCTCTAAGTTGGGCAGGGCTAAGACATGGGGTTGAGGTATTGGGAGATGATACAGTAGTCGATGGAGAACTAGGAGTAATAGGTGATTGATGGGTAATGGTAGGTTGGTAGGGAAGTGAAGATATAAATGGAGGTGGGAAATGAAATTCGGAGGTTGAAGGGAATAATGGTGAACTAAGAGTAGTGGAAACTGGTTCAGAAAGCTTAGGGATATTAGCAGTAGTAAGGGATGACTGAGGGGAATTTAGAATATACTCATCAATTGACTGGTTTGCCTTTTGGACTTCGAGGTCTGCAATAAACTCTGGATCTAGAACTATGTCATTAAGTGCACTTTCAGACCTGGTTCTAAATAAGGAAAGGTCAAATGACACATCAAAGGGAAGGTTTTCTAAAAACAACCACTCATCAGTGCATGAATCTACTTTGATTGAAGGTGTTGGACTGACTGAACTTTCTTGTCTTTTGGTTCTTCTTGAAATCAAGTTGCGATTATCCACTACTGGGGTAGGGTTTGGATCTGGATTAGCCCTAGCATTGTGAGTTCTCCTTGAAACCAAAATTTCAAGCTTTTCTAATTACTTTTTTTTTGTGAAATTTTGTAAACAACTTCTAATAAACCCTTCAAGAGGCTTGAAATAAAGATTTGAAAATTTCTCAAAGGTTTATTAAGACTGAGGATTTGATTCCCCAGTGGAGTCGCCACTATGTTATCACTCAGAATTATCCTTAGAAGTTATCAGAAGAAGGAAGCATCTGAGGTAACCACAAACCAATCTTTTAGGCGCAGGCTCTAGCCAGCCTAAGTCCAGAGAGGACTCTCTCTATATAATTTAGCTTTGTTTTTATGGGAGTTTAGGCTAGTTCTTAATGTTCGTTGCAGTTTTGGTTTTGCATTGAAGGTTGGGTGGTGGAATTCTTGGAGCATATGGATAGAGCTAGGTCTTCAAGCCATTGGGCTATGGAGTCAACAAATGAATAGCATAACTGGATCAGATCATTAAAGGGAATGTTCATAGGGCAGGCTAGCAAAGCAACATGCAAAATTTTAGGCCTAGTGGGTGAAGTAATTCTAACCAGGGTGAAAGGGCACTTAAGAATCCTTAGACCGGGATCAGAATGAAGAACATAGTATGATCATGAACAAAGGGAAATTAAGAATCCTTTGTTATAGATCAGAGGAGAAACTATGGAAGCTAAGGAGCAGTTAAGAATTCCCTAGCTAAGATAGTTTAGTAGAAAACATTAAGAATGTAAAGCAGTCAAGACATAGTGCATTCAAGCAATTTCTGAAATATCATTCCTTGCTATACATTTAGATTTTAGAAATTTACACAAAATATTATGGAAAAAACATAAGGAAAAACAGCATTGAACATAGGAGAATACGTATTTGTATTTCGCTTTACACAAGAATCTTGTAAAATATCTGATCTTTATTCCTTGATCCAGCAAGCCAATCCAGTCATTGATACAATAGAACCTTGGTTTGAGAGAAAATGTCTATAGAAATGTCTTGGAACCCACCCTACATACTTCAAAATGTGAAGTATTTATATAAAAATATTTACAAAATATCTCAAAACAACTTGATACTTAATCTAGGGAATAAAAATATCTTCTTCCATGAAGATAGAGACAGATGTTGAACTGCTTTATGTTGTCCCTTGTATTGTAGTGTTGTTGGCTGTTTCAGTTGAGTTGGAGCCCTTTAAGTTGGCTGATATTTGTAGTGTTTCTTCATTGGAATCTTCTTTACTTTCATCTTTCAACTGATACTCTTTGACCCTGCTGCTCTGCTTTTACCTATTTCACCTGGCTTCCTTCAGATTTACTGTGCAGTAACTTTCTGATGTAAAATCATCATAGTAAATCTGTCATTTTTCCCCACCATTTTGCATCAGGTAATTTTACATTTACTATCCTTTTGTAGATTTCATCTGCCTCTGTGTATTTCGCAAAAATTGGTTTGGTGAGGAACAAATGTTTCACCTCATGCTCTAGGAAAAACAAGTTCTCCAATATTTTTCCCGTTGGCAGGGCTTTAATGGCTGAAGAACCTGCTTGTTCCTTAGCCAATCTTCTTAATCTATCTACATAGTCCAGCTGGGTCATGGGTTTTTCATTGATGACCATAGGACTGGGAAGACCCTTCCCCCTTAAAATCTGAAACTTAGCCATGAACCTATCAATGGCTACCTGCATGTTATGGCACTTCATTTCTAAGTTGAGCATAAGGTTTCTTATGGAAAAAACCTTCCGAATCTCCAGAATGGCTTCAATCCTATCTTCTATGTTAAGCTCATGGAGGTCATATCTGTTCTTGCTGTTTAGGAAGTGGATGAGTTGATTTGCATCTTCTGGTTTATCTCCCAATTCTTCCTTCACTTTCTGGATAGCTTCAGTGGCTATCTTCAGTAATTTTGTTTGCTCAAATATAACTTGAATTGATGGCCAAATATCATTGATAGAGTCAATGATATTTGCCTAGAGCATTTCTTTAGTTTGTTCCAGTGGTTCTTGTAGTGTTAAATCCTTCTCCAAGATTTTGATTCTCTCACCCATTCTCAGTGCCTTCTATGTTTCTTCTTTTTGCTAGAGTTGGGAAAATTTGCATTCAGTTTCTAAACTTGCCACCTTTTCCTTTAGTCTTTTCAGCTCTGTAGCCTGGATGGACATCTCTTCCATGGATTTCACAAGTTCTGTTGCTTTATCTGTTGATGTACATGTTGCTATAGTAGGCTCAGTTGTTACTGGCAATGCTGTGGTAGGTGGAGTCGTGGGTGCCGGTGATGCTGCCAGTGTGGAAGGAACTGCTGTAGATACTGTGGGGATGACAATTCTAGAAGTTGTGGCCAGGTCACTTTGCTTTGACTGAATTAAAGTGTCCAACTCCTTCTCTGTCTCCTTAAGTTGATCATTTAGCTTCAAGACTAACTCCATCAATTCCTCATGTCTGGTTTTATTCTCTAAGACTTCTAGAGTTTGAGGATGATGCAGTTGGGGTATTTTCAATTGCCTCTTAAGTGCAACAATATCATCTTTTTTCTTCTTAATCAGTTGTTTGGTAGTTTTATATCCTTGGGATCGTGTCCCAATTCAATCACTAAGTTCTCTATGGACTTGATCCTTGTATCCTTGGAATGTGAGGAGGCCTTCTCCAACTAAAATTGTGATGATATATTGTTTAGGGAGTTCTGTAATTGGTGGGAAGCAATGACCTTCCCTGTTAATGTGGAGTATATCATCTCCCCTATTTGCTTGTGTAGTTCAATATGGTCAATGGATGAACATCCCTTGCCAGTACTTCAAAATCCACCTTTTTGAAATCTGATGTTGTTCTTGGCTGCTGAGTGGTTGGCTTGATGAAAGTCATCTACATTTTCCCCTATTTAATATCAAAGGCTGACATAAGCCTAGTCTGATTTATAGGGGTCATTTTCAAATATTTGGTATATGTTTTGGCCTTAAGCCTTTCATTTCTGGCTTTGATTTCTTCATATCTTTCCTGAATGTCTTGGTCCTTATCTGCAGATATTCTGAAGGAAGATACCTCAATACTTTGCTGCCTTTCCAACATCTGAATTTGTGATGTGGAAGGCTCTGGCATGCCTCCAGATGGAGTGGCAGGCCTGCTCCTATTTCCTTCTGTACTAGTGACCTCTATTGTCTCCTTTATGTATTCCTGTTCAGAGACATGATTCACTCTCTGTCTTTTGGTTTGGCTTGTTTCTGCATAAGCTTGTGAAGTTACCCTTGCAGAAGTAGTGGCCCCTTCCCTATTTCTCTTTAGGTTTTTCTCCTCATTTAGAGGAATCTGTACAAATGGAGGGGTACTCATGGTTGTCTCTGGTTTGTCTAATTGGTCTGGCACCTTTGATTTCCCTGGCACCTCTGATTCCTCTGGCACCTGCAGGAAGGAACCCTCATCAAGCTATTTTTCCAGATCTATTAGAGCATTCTCTATATCTACCCTGGTGTTGTCCTGATCAACTAATGTCCCTTCCACCCATTCTGATTGGTTGGCATAAGCTTCAATCTCAGGTATGGGATGGTGGATGAAAGGCCCTAGCTTGACCTTTTGTCTCTTCTTGGTAATGAATTCCAAAGGGTCATATCTCCAAACAAAATTTCTTTGGATTTTCATGCTTTGCAATATCAAATATGCTTCATGGCCTACTTCCCTAGAGTTACAGATGAAGGGGCCTAGTTGGTATTTTACTTTGAAGTTGGCCTTCTTCTTGGCATTGACAAGATTTGTTTCATCTGCACTGATAATCTGCCTGTAGTACTCTAAAGCAAATAACCTCATTGGGAGGTATTTTGGGAGCTTGTATGGTGCCAGCATGCAACCATAGATTCTGATCTCGGTATGATTTTGGTACAAGTACCAATCACCTACCTTGGATTGTTTTGACAATTACAGGATCCCTTTTATGTCTGAACTGATTCTTGGAGTAGGGATTCCTATCAACATTTTCACTATTGGATGCACAAATAGGTCAATAAAGTCAACATATGAATCTGGGGAGTGATATTTGTGGACCAATGGAGTCCAGAAAATGACTGATCTAGGCTGACCTTTTGTGTCAAGCTTCTGCAGGGTGAATGGAAACTTGTCTGACTGGAAATATAGGAAAAGGTGGTACAAAACAGAGGAGTATTTGAAGACTCTCTCATTGCTCATTCTGAGAAACTAGTCATGCATTTTATCAGCTATAAATTTTCCATAGTCATAGATAACAACAGGAGGCTGCCCTGGAGTGTAGATGGACATGAAAGCTAGGTTAATTTCATCAATATATTCATTGGTGGTATAACCTAGGACACTAGATATCATGGCTACATGTCCTGACCAAATGGAAAAAAGATGGCAGTTACATATGGAGGAGGATCCTTTGGGATATGTCTTTCTTCTCTAATGAAGGTTTGGAATATGTTAGCCCATTTTGTAGTGGTAAGCTTGGGGAACTGGTCTAGTAAGCTTCCAATTGAAAGAGGAGTCAAGTTTTGCCCTGGTTGGAGTTGTAGAATTTCATTTATAGACTCAGCAGTGATGGTGAAAAGTATGGTTTGGCTTGGGGACATGACTGCTTTTCGACTAGGAATATAATTGGCATGACAGTAGTGGACAATTTCTAGGAAAATGTAGACTTCTGGGAACTGGTACTTGGGCAAATTGGACTTCCAAAGACCAATTTCATCAGCATGGTTTAAGTATCTATCCCTACTTCGACAATGTACTTTGAGTGGGGATTCTAGGACAGAGGTGTCCTTTATCTGGAAATCCTTATCAACTAAGGGAAGGTGGTCTAGGTCTAGATGGGGAGTGGTGTCAGGTCTTACATCCATGGCAAGTGGGGCAGCCATTCTCAGTTCTTGTGGATTTGAGAATGGGGGAGGTAATTTGCAGTGTTTTTAGGGCAATGGTGGTTCAGCACAGAGTAGGCTTGAGTTCTTTTAGTTTTTGCAATTATTTTTTTGTCTTAATTAAGAATACTCAGTAACTGGTTTTGAAATTGTCAGGGTTGCTTAGTGAATTGTGGCTTAAATACCTGGAATTGAGGTAAACTGGCTCTGAATAGGGCAACTAGCAACTGGAAATGGTTGAAAGGGCTCTGTGTAGGCTGGAAATCTAATTGGGTGCTCTATGGCGCCTTTGTAGTGCAATTTGATGTGGGTTGATGGCTTCAACGTTCATAGGTGCGTGCATGCGTTTCAGAAGTTTACAGTTGAAATTCCAATGAAAACAAATGATTTGTGATTTTTTTGGCTTTATGCGTAAAAGTTAATTTTGGCGAATACGGGGTGAACAATGGTCAAGTTGTCGTGTAGCGGGAGGGCAGTAAACGATTTCTATCGCACCGCTTTTGGGCGCTTGGTTGTATTGGGGAGGGGCCGCCCAATTCCACTCATCGGCTGACACGTAGCATCGGGGGTTGGTGGACAAACCACTTTATCAGGGGGGTATCGTTTGGCGGATGGGTTGGCTCGATATGAATAAGGGTTGTCGGATGTGGAGGGAAGCGATCGCATAGTGATCAGGTGGGGAAACTGCACAGACGCTAGTGGGGGGCCCGACGAGTGCTTAAGTGCGGCAATATCGAGGTTAATGATGATTTAAAGAGTGATTAGGCCATCGGGGTGATTAACGAAGGGTTTTAAGCGGCGCTTTATTTATTTTGATCGTAGATCGATCAATAGAGATTTTGGTCGGGTTGATTATGTATTATAGTTTATATTTAAACTAAGGGGTAAGGTTAATTAGTATATATATATATATATAATATATATATATATATATATACTATATATATATATAATATATATATTATATATTATATATATATATATCTATATATATATAATATTATTATATTATAATATATATATATATATATATATATATATTATACGGGGGAAATGGGTTTTTTATCGAGATTAATATAATAAAATTAATAATTAATAGAAAAATATGAGACGGAAAGGGAAAAAAACTCAATTAAGAAGAAAATGTTTTTTTTTTGTGAAATTTGCATGTTTCACATATTTAACATTAATACTTAGGGTAATGTGTTTTTGTGGGTTTTTTTTGGAAAAAGGGGTTTTCCATGGGGGTGATTACTTTCCCTAGGCAAATAGTGTTTTAACCTTAGGGAAAGGGGTTTTATTAGGGAAATGAGGGGCAACAAATTTTTTATGAGGGGAATTTAGTACTTGATATCCATAAATCATTGAGCTGAGGGTCTGGTCCCTCCAAAAGTTAGAAAAATGCTCTAAGCCTCTTTGACTTAAAGGTTTTGAGTACTTTGAACTTTATCTATGGGAAATTAGTAAAGTAAAGGAGTAAAATGATTGGAGGGGAGTTAATTAATTGACTTTGTAAACCATTTGCATGTTTGATTGTTCATTCATATCTGGAACTTTTATGATGAGAATGATAAATATGCTTTTTGTCTAACCAATCATCATTCTTCTGCAACCTTTCTTCTGGTTACCCATCTACTTATCCTACCATTTTTACTTCTCTTTATTAGGTTTCATTTGAGCTAACAAAACCTTTTTCTTTTTCTTTACAATAGTAAACTAACTAATTCTAACCTTATTACATCCAAGGGCTCAGATTAAACAGTTGAGCTCCTTTTATTTACTCTACCTCTCTACTTATATGCCAAGGTTACAACTGTTTGGCTAGATTTTATTCTCTATCTATAGACATGAAATTGAAAACATGAAATAGTCAAGTTTAAACATTTTTACTATCATGGATTGTGGCAAGAATTACAAAATAGACACAATCATTTATTATGCACAAAAGTAAATAGTAGTGGCATTTTGGCTTGCTTACTTTTATGGTCTTCTTCCTTTTCTTGGGGTTCATATTTTTCATCTTTTCTGACCTTTTTGTTCTTTTTGTCCTTTGATTATTCTTTTAGGACACACCCTCTTTACATTTTTTAATTTTTCAATATTGAAAACATTTGCAGAACGCGAAGGTATGTACATATTACAAGGTTTAATCTTAGTCATTCAAAATTATGGCTCCTATTGGTATAGGAACCTAACACATACCACAAACTCCTTATTAAGATTTGCAATCTTCAAGACTAGAGCAATTGTAAGCAAATGCTTCAATTGCGCAAAGGTAGCTGCGCACTTCTCAATCCATTCAAACTTCTTTCTTTTTTGCTGTAAAGATGTAATAGGATAGGCAATCTGTGAGAATTTTTCGATGAACCTAGTGTAATAACCTGCTAATCCCATGAATGATCTAACCTCATCCACATTCCTAGGAGTTGGCTATTCCAAGATAGCTTTAATCTTTTTCGGTTCCACTGCTATAACCTCCTTGGAAACAACATATCCCACGTAGTGAACTTTGGTTTGAAAGAAACAACACTTGCTAATCTTTGCATACAACTAATGTTTTCTTAGTAATCTTAATATTGTTGCCAATTCTCTGCATGTTCTTCCTGATTCTTAGAATATACCAATATGTCATCAATGTAAACTATCACAAACTTGTCTAGATAAGGACACAACATACTATTCATCAAACACATGAAAGTAGTTGGAGCATTAGTAAGACCAAAAGGAACCACATTGAACTCATAATGCTTGTACCTGGTATGGAATGTGGTCTTGTCGATGTCCTCTTCTTTGATGCGTACTTGATGATATCTTGATCTCAAGTCAATCTTTAAGAACATTGTTTCTCCCTTCAGTTGATCAAAGAAATCATCAATCCATGAAAAAGGAAATATGTTCTTGATAGTCACTTTGTTCAACTTCCTGTAATCATGCACAATCTGAGAGTACTATCCTTCTTCTTTAAAAAAAATACTGGTGCACGCCAAGGTGACACACTTGGCCTAATGTATCTCTTATCAAGCATTTTATTTAAGTTGCAACTTTAATTCCACTTACTCTAGAGTGCTCATCTTAGAAGGTGCCTTTGATGTTGGTGTTTCTCCGAGCATCAACTCAATAGAAAAGTCCACTTCCCTATGAGGAGGCAACTCTGAAATATCTACTAGAAATACATCCTGAAACTACTGCAAAATAGGATACCTATTCAAGACTTCAGTATCCTCAACATTCTTCCCGTTGTCACTGGAAATATGAACTACAAACAATACACATCCTTTCCTACAACTACACTTTGCCTGCATAGTTGTAACCATTCTCACTAATGTAGGCTTCTCCTTTCTTGTAAAATTCTCCTCTCTTCGTCGTCATCCAGACACTCAATAGCGTTATCATAGCAATCTACCTTAGTCCTATGAATGTATAGCCAATCAATGTAAAAAATTGTATTGTATGAACCTAAAGGAAGCACATTTAAATGTGTTGAAGAAGAGATACCATTCAACTCAAATGCACAAGCTCTCACCCAGCGATGAACGCTTATCTTGGTCCCTTTAGCCAACTGTACCAACCAAGATTTTGCATGCACTTCTTTATTCAATCCACACTTATCCACTAGTTCAGAACAAATATAACTATAGCTAGATCTAGGTCACAAAGCTTACCTTCCATCTCGATAATAAATGCTACTTGATAAGCCTGCCTATCATCCATTGTTGCGGAAATATGAGGAATGCTCTGACCACATTCCCAACTATTTGTGCCTCCTGAGCACTGTAAATATGAGGTTTGTCACCCTGATGTTGTGGAGAATCTCTCCTACGATGCTCTCCACCACAAGTCCAACACTGCAAGGCTTACTTCCATCACTTTTGTTCTTCTCCTTAGACAGAAACCCATGTCCTCTGCCAACTACATTAAACTTCTTATACGACTTTGCATTCTCCTTGTTACTTGCATCTCGAGGTCTTGCTTACTTCTTATCCCACTTTATTTTAGTCTTGTCATTCCCCTTACAATCACGCTTAGGCTCAGACTTACACTTAGACTGCTCATAAAAATGCTTCGACTTCCCAATGACTTCCTCTAATGAGCAAGGTTCATCATACTCAATCTGATCTTTAAATGCTAAAGGAAATCCACTGATGAACCTTTGAATCTTCGTCTTCTCATCCTTAAGATGTGGTACATACCTCAATAGATCTAGAAAATTGGTCGTGTACTCTTTGTCTACCACAGATCCCATCTTCAGCTCATAGAACTTCTTATCCTTTTCGTCGTAATATCTCTCAGACAAGTATTTATTTCCAAAGATTCTTTTAAGCTTGTGCCAACTCAAATCCTTTGTCTTTATGCCTTTGACACACTGCACATCTTCCCACCAGATATCTGCTTTTCCCTTGAGACTAAAGATATATATCTTGGCTTTCATATTCTTTGAATAATCACTCAACTCAAAGAACTTCTTCATCCCAATCAACCATGCTTTTGCATCTTCTGATTTCTTCAACTCTCCATCAAAGGTAGGAGGTTTGGCTTTTTTGAACTCATATGGCAAGTATTGCTTCTCACTCATCCTATAAGGATGATAGTGGTGATGACCATGATGTGTCTCTGATCGAGAACTAAAATAGAATCCATAATCACTACCTCTCTTGTCAAGTGTATCCATCCATCTTCCACCTTTGACCATGCCATCCCTATCCAATCTATGTCCTCCATGAGACCTACTACCATATGCCCCATTAGTCCTTTCCTCTTGTCCATAATTGATTCTTGGTTGTCCTATCTCTGCAAATATGATAAGCTCTGAAGGATCACTGCATTAACCTCTGCTTGTTTTTCCTAAGCCCTGATAAGTCTTTCCTATGACTGAATTATCCTGTCATTATCCACCTTACAACTTCTAAATTTTGGCTTTAAACTTCTCAGTGTATCTGCTATATTAGGAGAGTACTCTTCCCCATGCTTCTTAGCTAATCTATTAGGAGAGTCATGTGAACTGTAATCCACCATTCTTCTTGTCATCTTTGATCTTCTTTATAACAAAACTGGTGAAAATTCCATGTAATAAAAGTTAAAAACAATAACCAGGGTTGATGGGACACTTATTCCAAGCTGAATGTTGCCAAGACATCCTAGGGGGTGTTCATTTGTTTGTTTACGGCTAAGGAATTTGGAAAAGGCAATGGTTAAGGCTTTGGAAAGGAAAAATGGCATTTTTGGCACAATTATTTATGAAAGTAATGGAAATTAGGAGAAAAAGGAGGTGAAAGGTCATAGGTTGCATGTGAGGAGGAAAATTAAGGAAAATAATGGAAAATGAAGAAGATAGAGGCCTCATTCATAAAATGGCTTCTAAGGATCAGTTGGTAACCTTTTTTGAGTTTAGCTTTGGATCCCTTTCATTATTCTCTCTCTCTCACTCACTCTTGGACACTCAGAGTTTCTTGGAGCACTTTGGCATTGGAGCAAGAAACGAAAAGAAGGCAAGAGGAAGCAAAGATCAAGCAGGGAAAGGCAGGGGCAAGCAACTACAACAGACTTCATTGCAAGTATCAACTTGCATGCGTATTTTCCTTGCTATATTTGGCATGCATGGGATTTCATGTGGTTCTTTTTTATCATGGCATGGGTTTTTCCATGTGTAACAATGGTCTTCAACCTAGCCTTTCCATTTCTTGATATCTTTTATGATATGGGTTTCTCATACTCGGTTAATGTGGGATGGCTGGATAGATTCGAAGCTAAGTGGGGTGGATCTCTGGACTAAAAAACACACGGCCTAGTGGTCCCTAAAATGGACTGTGGATCACGATAAATACACTGGGCTAGTAACCCCTGAACCGGACTGTGGGTTGCGGTAAAGCTAGATTGTGTGCCTTAGTGGGCCTAGGAATCCTTGCTAGTGAATGGCGGGATATACAGTAAATCTAAGAGGTGGATTTCTCTCTGTTGGGCCTAGTAGTCTTGGGATGGGATGTATGGTAAAGCCTGGAGAGTGTGTCTCGATGTAGGGCCTAGTGATCCCTGTATCAGACTGTGGATTATGGTAAAGCCTGATAGACTAGGAGGCAATCAAATTCCTCGCGGTGTAGGTAGAGAACTTCGGTGGAATCCATGCTTGTTGGTGTTTTTTTGGTGTGTTATATGAGTCCCACATTCATGCTTAGAATATGGCACGAGGGTGATTGGATGAAAAGAGACTTGGCTCAATCAATATATGGTCGGGTGGAACGTGGTAGTCCCATCTCTGGTTGGTTTATTGTATTCATTAATGAGAAATTCACTCCCTTTATTTTCACGTGTAAATGTATCGATGTATATGTGGATTTTATGGATGATATGTTTATGATATTTCTTTCCCTATTATGTTGGTTATATGTATGTTTTATGACAACATCTATGTATGGCCCTCATCATGTTTTTACTTGTAAATGGATGGAGATTGTATCTATGGCCTAATAGATGATAATGCAACAAATGACATAAGGGAACAATGGTTCATAACGATTCTTAGATAAGTATGAGATCCCTACACTTAATTATGTTGTTTACACATGTAGGTTACATGTTGATGATATGTTTGACAAAATGCTTATCATGGCTAGTAGGGGTCTGGTTAAGGTCTTGTTCAACTTATTACTTTGGCATCATTGTTTTCCTATTCTTTTACTAATCTTAAGCTATCACTCCATTATGGGCAGTGACTTGGGCTCTGGGCCTGAAAAAGTGGCTTAAATCCTAAGGTCGCTGGCATAGAACTAGAAAATTGGGTCCTTGGACATAAGCACATAAGCCTGTGAGAGCGACTTTGGGTTTCTGGATGTTGTCATGCCTATAACATGGGAGCGTCTAAGGCCTAAGATGGTCAAAAATTCAGTAGGACCAAAGGTCAAGCAGTCTGAATTGTTGGATTGGTTTCTGTGGGTCCTGAAGCTGATGTTGGATAACTGTGTGTAATGCTTTTGTCGATTCCACTTCCTTAAGGTCACATATGAGGTCGAATCCAACCACAGCAGCCTCTCGTCGCATGTTTACCCCGGTTGGCTAGTTACTTGGGTAGATGTGGGAAGAGGCTGTTACAGAGTGGTATTAGATCATGGTTCACCTCTTGGACTAGATGGGTGCTATGTGTTGGTCATGCATGCATGCCAGTTGCATGTTTGTCTTTTACACTTTCATTCCATGTTCTTGTTGCATTTGTTGGATGATTGATTATGGTTGTAGTAAGGTTTCCATGTTGAATATGAGGTTGATTTTGTGGAATGAATTTATCATGAGTATATGACTAGTTACCTATTGTTATATGTCGCTTACATGTTGATTTTATGTCGCTTACTTACATGCTTGTATGTTAGGCTACATTCTTGTAGATTTGATTACATGTATTAACTTTGTAGGTTGATTACAAAAATTGATCGCTTATGTTCGACTACATGCATTTATGCATATGTGTAGTTGATTAAGCATTGCTTATGCATGTGGCAATGTGTACAATGGAGTAATGGTTGTTGTTATACATAAGGTCATAACATGCATTGTTAATATGGCCTTGCATTGATGACTAGACCCTAACTAGAATGATGTTTATGTGCTGATACATTTATTTGTGGGTCTATGTGTTGTTATGTTTATGTTATACATGTATCACGTTGATTTGTTGATTTGGAAGATGATGTATCCTCCCTGAATTATGCTAAGGTACGTTGATTTATTGCGATTTGTTTTTTTTTCTGACATATTATGCATTGCAGGAAAAAGATCAAATGGCTAGTAAGGTGGTAGACTAGATAGAATATCCCTATGCATCAAATGAGTTGTGTGGTGTGGAGCACTCTTCTAATTTGGCGGATACACTAAAATCTTGAAGGAAGAGATAAGGAGTTGTAAGGCAGATAATGACCGGATCATACAAGGATAAGTGAAACAAGCAGAGGTTAATGCTATACTCCTTCAGAGTTTGTTAGACTTGTAGTGACAAGGGCCACTTCGGATCAGCCATGGACATGAGGATATAACTAATGGGGCATATGGTAGTAGGTATCCTGGTAGACACAAGTCGGATATATATGATACGGTGAGGGATGGCAGGTTGTTGGATACTCCAGATACGAGAGGTGATGAGTACAAGTACTATTCTAGTTTTGGTTCCGATAAACATCATGGTCGTCAGGGCTATCATCCTTATAGGAGGAATGATAGGGGATACTTGTTAGATGAATTCAAGAAATCAAAACCACTTACTTTTGATGGAGATGTGAAGAAGCCGAAATATGCAGAGGCTTGGATACTTGGGATGAACAAATTCTTTGAGTTACATGAGTACACAGATAACATGAAGGCCATAATAGCTATCTTGAGCTTGAAAGGTAAAGAAAACATCTAGTGGGAATATGTTAAGCGGGTCAGATACATCAGGACATATGACTTGAGTTGGAAGGAGTTCAAGAGGATTTTTAGGAAGAAGTCCTTGTTAGATAGGTACTACGAAAATAAGGCCAAATAATTCTATGAACTAAAGATGGGGTCAGTGACAAATGAACAGTACACGACGAAGTTTCTGGAGCTATTGAGGTATGTACCATATATTACAGATGAGAAAGCTTAAGTTCAAAGATTTGTTAGTGGTTTGACATTAGCATTTAGAGATCGGAATGAGTATGATGAGCCTCGGTTGCTTGAGGAAGTCATTGGGAAATTGAAGCATTGTTATGAATAGTCAAAGTGTAAGAATGAATCTCAGCAAGGATGGAAAGGGAAGGACAAAGGTAATGGTAAATGAAACCTAAGAGAACAAGGCCTCAAAATGTGGATGGGAAAGAAACTATGGCACCGCAAAAGAAGTTCAATGCTGCTAGACAGGGACATGGATAGCAACAAAAACATAGAGGTGAGGGCACTAGTTGGTTGGAGTGCAGGACATGTGGAGAGGAGCACCTTAGGAGAGATTGTATGCAACATTAGGGTGTTAGGCCTAAGATATATAGTGCACAAGAGGCACAGACTGTTGGGGATGTTGGGAAGAGCATTCCTCGTATTTATGCAACAGTGAACAATAGACAAGAAAAACACCAGGGATCTATCATTGAGATGGATGGTAAGTTTTGTGATCAAGTTATTTCTATTTTGATTGACCATGGATCTAATTATAGCTAGGTTAGTCCTAACATGGTGGATAAGTGTGGTTTGATTAAAGAATTTCATGTAGAGTCTTGGTTAGTGAAGTTGGCTACTAGCACAAAGAAGTGAGTGCGTCATTTGGTAAGAGCTTTTGCATTTGATTTGAATGATATGCCTACCGAAAGACATCTAAACGTACTACCATTGGGATCATACAATATGTTGTTGGGCATGGATTGGTTGTATCTTCATAGAACCAAAGTAGACTGTTATGACAAAGCCATTGAGTGTGTTGACGACAATGGGGAACCAAGAGTCTTGCAGGGAAAGAAGAAAGCCACATCAATTAGGATGGTGACAACTCTGCAATCAAGGCGTAGCCACAAGAAAGGTTGTGTGTTATTTATAGTGCACATTTCTAGTGATAAGGTAAGGAGGTTGAGGATGCAGATGTACTGAGTAGGTACATAGTTTTGCAGTAGTTTCAGGATGTATTTCCTGAGGACATTACAGAGTTTCCACCTCACAGGGAGGTATACTTTTCTATTTAGTGCTAGGAGCAGCTCCAACATCAAAAGCACCTTACAGGATGAGCACACCTGAGTTGGATGAGTTAAAGTTGCAGTTGAAGGAAATGTTGGACAAGGGATACATTAGGCCAAGTGTATCACCTTCAGGCGCACCGGTATTATTCATGAAGAAGAAATATGGTACTGTTAGACTATGCATCGATTACAAGCAGTTGAACAAGGTGACCATCAAGAACAGGTGCCCTTGGCCAAGGATTGATGACTTGTTCGATCAGCTGAAAGGAGCAATAGTGTTCTCGAAGGTTGATCTGAGATCCGGATACCATCAGGTACGCATAAAAGATGAGGAAATTTAAAAGAATGCGACCAGGTATGGGCATTATGAGTTCGTTGTTGTTCCATTTGTCTTGACTAATGCTCCAACTATATTTATGTGTTTGATGAATAGTGTGTTGCGTCCATATTTGTATTAGTTTATTATTGTGTTCATTAATGATATACTGGTATATTATAAAAATTAGGAAGAGTATGCCAAGCATTTAGCAGCAGTGTTGAGGAAGCATCAATTGTATGCTAAGATCAACAAGTGTAGTTTCTTTAGAGTGAGGTACACTACTTGGGACATGTTGTCTCCAAGGAGGGCATTGCAATAGATCCAGAGAAGATAAGGGCCATCATGGAGTGGATAGCTCTTAAGAGTGTGGATGAGGTGATATCTTTCATGGGTTTGGTAGGCTATTACAGGAGCTTCATCAGGAACTTCTTGCAGATTGCTTATCCTATCACATCATTGCTAAGGAAAGGTAACAAGTTTGAATGGACAGAGGAGTGTGAGGCTAGCTTTGAGCAAATTAAGCAATTGTTGACACATGCACCAATGCTACAGATTGCATATTCGGACAAAGAGTTTTTGGTATGCACATATTCTTGCGAGAGAGGGATTGGTGGAGTCCTTATGCAGGATGGACAGGTGGTATGATATGAGTCCTGGAAACTAAACGAGCACGAGCATAAATACTCGACACATGATCTTGAGTTAGCAGTGATCATACATGCATTGAAGTTGTGGAGGCACTATCTTCTTGGCACGAGGTTTGTACTTATGCGTGATCACATTGGGTTGAGGTATTTGTTTGACTAGCCGAATTTGAACGCCAGGCAGGTTAGATGGTTGGCCATGATCAGTGAGTTTGATTTTAAGATCAGGTACATCAAAGGTAAGGAGAACAGGGTGATAGACGCCCTCAACAAGTAGGTATATGTAAATCACTTGGAAACTATGAGATCTTGTGGGACAAATCTACTGGATAGGATTTTGCAGGTAGGTCAGCAAGATGTTAGGTATATGGAGATTGTGCACAGGTTGCAACAGGGTACAATTATAGGTACATGTGAGATTACAAGTACAGGTGCACAAGGTATGGATTATTGTCTTATAGCGAATGGATTGGTCAGATTCAGAGAGAGGATATATGTGTCAGATAACAATAAGATCAAGAAGGTGATATTGAGAAAGTTTCATGCGAAACCTTATTCGAGTCACTAAAGTTATCAGAAGACATTGACAACAACGAGGAGATTTTACTATTAGTTGAATTTGAAGAGGGATGTAGTAGAGTTTGTGGCAAGATGTTTCGATTGTAATTGAGTGAAAGTAGAATGTAAACATCCAGGTGAACTGCTAAAACCGATTGGATTTCGGAGTGGAAATGGGAGGTCATTTCCATGGACTTCAATACTAGGTTGGCGAAGATAGTGAGACAACATGATTCCATCATGGTTATCATGGACAGGTTGACAAAGGTTGCACATTTCATTCCAGTGAGGTCTACAACCTCAGCGAGCGATAAGTAGCACATGTATTCATCAGAGATGTGGTCGGGTTGCATGGTGTTCCAAAGAAAACTGTGTTAGATAGGGATGCAAAGTTCACTTCCAAGTTCTGAAAGGAGTTATTTACAGGTTTGGGCACAGAGTTGGCCTTCAGTACAACTTATCATCCGTAGACATATGGAAAAATAGAGAAGGTCAATAGGACATTGGAGGACATGTTGAGGATGTATGTGATGCATCAACAACGGAAGTGGGAAGAGTATCTTCCTTTGGTAGAGTTCACATTCAACAACGGTTATCAGGAGTCATTAAGGATGAGTCCTTTTGAGGCATTGTATGGGCAGAGTTGTAACACTCCTATCAGTCGTAGTGATCTGGTTATCTGTTGGAAATACTGAGAGGGGGGATGAATCAATATTCCTTAGCAATTAACACTTTTTAAATCTTTTCAGAGCATTAGTTAACCTTCAATTATTATTAATGTTTATGCAGTGAAAACAATAAACAATAGAACATAGTAGGCACAAGAATTTGAGGTGGAAAACCCCCTCTGGGTCAAAAACCGCTGAACTCTTTTCTAATAAATTCTTTAATCTCCTGCCCCAACTAAAATGAAAGTTACAACTTCCTAGAATTCTAGAAAAGAATTCTTCTCCAGCGTCCACTGGAAGGACGCCCCAACGCCTTGGTTTCTTCAGTAGTTAACTGAATGGATGCCCCAACATCCTAAACCAACCTACCACCCTCAAGTGTTCACAGGCTCCAACCTGTAGGCGATATCATGAACTTGTCTAACACCTCCCTGCCACCCTATACTGACTGAAATGAGACAAGAGTGTGGATTCCCGTACCAGGGACAACGATCCACATTACAATATGATTTACAATGATTTTGACCGAACACCCAATCACACTATGACCTACAAACCAACCATGACATCATCCCAACAGAGACTCCTATACCTCCCAACAATGCCTTTTCGACTCTACGCAGATTGACTCTTTTACAATGATGATCCTTTACAATAATGACTTTTGATAAGACATGACGCTTGACATTGCTTCTTAGATCACTTGCAGCTACTGATGCACTGTCGTGCTTGCTTCACATGATGGTATCTTGGCACTGCATGTTCTTCCAGTATGTGTCCAAGTTATTCGTTCTTGCACACGTGTTAACAAACAAGACCCAAACCAATACACAAACAAAATACTTACACTGTCCTGCAAAACATTTGTCAGAGAGAAATTCAAAATTCAAAATATAAAGACTGAATGGACATACCTTGCTGTAGTAGACTTACCCTTGTTGATGTGCGGTCCTTGCTAGCTGCAATGATCTTTTGAATGCATTGTAGATATACTTTTAAATTGCAACGCTTTGCACTGTCCAACAACAATTTTCCCTCAATGATGAAATCTATCTAATATGCTTTGCATTTGATGTTATGTCTACCCTGTCCTTGATGATAAGGCTACACCGTACTAAAGGTAGTCCTGTAGGTCTCACTGCTTACTTCTTGAATCTGTTGCATATTACCTTCTTTGATAACGATGATGAAACTCTGCTCTTGTCTTACTAGGCTGCCAATTTAGGTATAGTTGTCACTGCTTTGATGCCCTTGATCTTGTTGTCACTATTATGAATATTTGCACCTTGATTGGAATCAAAGGACAATGTATATAGTTCTGAAATTCCATAGATCTGAGCCTCATAAGTATGATCAAGCCAAGAAACTGGGTTGGAGTTTTCAACTGGACTGAACCAAGGAGATTACATATAACTGAAGCTTCAGAATGGAGCACAGATGGATACACGTGATATGATATGTTGAATTTTAAGTCCGCATTTAGTTCCTTAATCATAGATATGAATTTATTAACCTCACAACCCTTGGAAGTGAGTAGTCTTCCACAAAAATGCTCCAAAAAGGACCAGATATGAACTCTCTCTTGCTTAAGTATGGACTTGTAAAATATATACTTCAACGAAACTTCAGACCCAAACATAAATTGGCCAAAATATTCCCTATACTTTCAACCAAATTTTCTCTTCTTGAACTGATATACTTCAACGAAACTTCAAACCCAAACATAAATTGACCAAAATATGTCCTATACTTTCAACCAAACTTTGCTCTTCTTGAACTTGGACCCTACACCTAAAGAACTACAATAGATCAAATCTTTAAACCCTCAAAATACCAAATCCTATCCTTAAAAGTGTTCTACGTTAGTAGCCCAAGGGTAGCTAAAATCATTTCAGAGCTAATCTTACGAATAAGTCATTTTTAATGCATAATGGAGAATGATGTATATTATCTCTTTTATAGACTAAGGTTTAATTGGAAGGTGCTTGTAAATATGAACGTTAGATAATTTTATGAGGTAGGCATTGGGGAGGCATATTGGGAATTTAGGAATTTAAAATTTTATTTTAAATGTGCCATGTAATCCAAAGGTCTTATATTTTAATAACTTAGTGATTCTTAATAAATACTAAATACTTTAAAAAATAGCTTTAATAAAACTCTTAATACTTATTACTTAAATAATAATAAATATCCTCAATTTAATTAATTACTACCCATTATTAATATTTATATAGAAAAATTTTCAATTCCACTAAAACATTGAAATCAATGATTGGCTTAGTGTGTATGGTCCTACTCGAGTGTAAAATCAATGATTGGTTTACTATCTTTGGATTTTCAATTTATTCAACGTATACGAGGTGAGATTATGGTGAGAATACCTGTCATATATTGACTATCGTTGGGGAATAAGGTGATGTCTCAACCCCTGGGGTTTTAGCCCACTAATGGGGGTTTCCGACTTCAAATGCAAATAACTCTCAAACCATGAAGAACTGGTTGGCGTACCATATATCATAAAAAACATCTCAACGAGTAGAATCCATTGAGAAGATCTTTGACATAAAATAATATGAGCTTTCAAGTCAAAATGCCCATGCAAGATCAGGGTAGCCCCTGGTGTTACTTGGGTTGACATCAATGACAACCACTGATCAACAATCCCTCCTTTTGGCATTGATGGAAACACAAGTACTCTCCCTACGATCATGACACCTCTTCCTACTTCCTTCTCTCCCCCTTTGTCGTCCATGGAAAAAGGTAACTCCCCTTAACAAACAACCATCCTGTGGGCCTGTACACACCTCCACTCCCCCTTTCTACTCGAGTAGATAAGAGAAAGAGTCTAAGGAAAACTTGGGAGAATCCCAACCTTTTGGAAAATATACTCAAATGCTTCACGAGGTAATGGTTTGGTAAAGATGTTGGCAATTTGTTCCTTTGTGCCAACATATTCAAGCTTCATATTCTTTTCGGCGACCTGCTCTCTAACGAAATGATATTTAATCAGAATGTGCTTCGTTTTGGAATGCATCACAAGATTCTTGGAGATACTGATGGCGCTAGTGTTATGACAAAATATGGGAATAGGCTCATCAAACTTGACCTGAAGAACTTGCAAAGTTTTCTTCATCCAGAGAACTTGAGTACAACAATCTGCTGCCGTGACATATTTTGCTTCTGTTGTGGATAACGAGATTAAAGACTGCTTTTTACTTAATCGTGAAACAAGACAACTGCCTAGATAGAATGTTGCTCCATTGGTACTCTTACGATCATCAACACTTCCTTCCCAATCTGCATCTGTATAACCTTGGATAACCAAATCATTTCCTTTAGGATACCATAAAGCATATTCTGTTGTGCCCTTAAGATACCGAAGAATTCTTTTGACGAAAATAATATGAGATTATTTTGGTGCTGCTTGGAATCTTGCTACTTGTCCAACTGCCTGAATCACATCAGGCACGGAGGCTGTCACATATAGGAGACTACCAATCATGGATCTATACAACCTTTGGTCCACATCCTTTGATGAATCTTCTAAGTTTATCTTGCAATCTGTTATCATCGGGTAAGGACCGACTTTCAATCTTCCATATGGAATTTTTTAGGCATTTCCTTGATGTACTTGGTTTGATATATGAATATTCCTTTATCCTGGTGAGAAATTTGAATCTCCAAAAAGCATGTCAGCTCGCCAAGCAAAGACATTTCAAACTCACTTTGCATTTTTGTGGCAAAGTCTTTACTTAATCTATCATCATTGCTTCCAAATATATATCATCCACATATACCTCGATAATTGTTAGGTTATATTGATCCACTTTCACATAGGGATTGCTATCAGCGCTTTCTTTCTTGAATGATTTTTGATGTAGATACCTATCAAGATTATCATACCAAGACCTAAGAGATTTCTTGAGACGATATAGTGCCTTTTTTAATATGCAAACATAGTTTTCTTTGTCAGTGAGTAGAAAAACTTTAGGTTGTTCGATGTAAACTTCATCTTCTGATTTTTCTCGAGCAAGCATAAGCGAGAAACATCCTGATAGCTTCCATCATGGAAACGGGAGCAAATGTTTCTTCAAAATCGATTCCTTCAACTTGTGCATATCCTTTGCAGACTAATTTTGCTTTATTCTGGGTAACCTGTTCATCCTCATTCAATTTGCTTCTGAAGGCCCATTTAGTTCCAGTAACATTTTTATCCTTTGGTCATGGAACCAATTCCCAAGTGCCATTCTTCTTAATTTGATCCAGGTCTTCATTCATGGCTGCTATCCAGTGTTCATTTTGACTAGCTTTCTCAAAATTGCTAGGCTCAAAAGTCGCTAAAAGGGCAAGATGGGCTTGTTGCGATGAATGAAGCTGTCGACTTCTTTTGGTTAAAATTCCTTTATTTATTTTTCCGATGATCTGATTTGACGGACGATTCTTCTGATAACATTTTTTTGAACCTTTTGGAGAAACTTCTTGTACATCCTGCTGATTATTTCTTATTTATTCTTGGTTGACTGGTGTTTCCTTGTTTGATTGGTCTTGTTTTGGAGCTTCTTCTTCATCGTTCATAGATTCTACCTCAAGCCCCTCATATTTTCTTGAAGAGACGATCTCATTGTTATCCTTTAGAACACAATCTTTGTCAAAAGTAACATTTATACTTTCAACTATTTGTTTTTGCCTCAGATTGTAGCATCTATAAGCCTTTCTTTTGCGCGAATAACCTGAACGAAAATACCTTCGCCAACATGGGAATCGAACTTCCCCTATTTTTGGTCTTCTCTTTTGATGTAGCATTTACTTCCAAATATTTTGAAGTATTTGAAGTTAGTTGGTCTTCCTTTCCATAGTTCGTATGGAGTCATGTTAAAATTGTTCCTGAGCATGCCTCTATTTATAATGAATATGATAGTATCAATTGCTTGAACCCAAAATTTTTCGTCTGAGTTTGAGTCTTTTAACATGGTTCTAGCCATTTCCTGTACGATTCTGCTTTTTCTTTCAGCTACTCCATTATGCTATGGCGTTCTGGCTGTTGAGAATTGCATTTTTATTCCATGTTCGTCACAGTATTACTGAAATGCTTTAGATGTGAATTCTCCACCATTATCTGATCTTAGACATTTGATCTTCAAATTGGTTTCATTTTCGACCAATTCCTTGTAGATTTTGAGACATTCTAATTCCTCAAACTTTTTCCTTAGGAAACTGATGACTGTCATTCTGGTGTAATCATCTATCATTAACATAAAGTATAATTCACCGTCTAAACCTTTTGTTCTCATAAGACCACATAGATCAATATGTATTAACTCCAATGGACGTGATGCAAAATGTTCCTTTGTCTTGAACTCAAATTTTGTTTGTTTGTCATGTCGACAAGATTCACATATTGTATTGGCAGGTTTTGAGATTTTCGACATTTCTCTAACTTCTTCCTTTTTGTTGATCTTGACCAAATTGTAGAAATTGATATGTCCCATTTGTTTGTGCCATAACCAGCTCTTGTCTTATTTTTCCAAGAAACACCCTTTAGGTATCTCATCCAAAATATATATGTCATTTGGAGCTCTGCTTGCTGTAGCCACAAATTTACCAAACTTGCCTTTCCTGATTTCACATTTCTTCGAGTTGAATAACATCGTGTGTCCTTGATCACACATCTGTCCAACACTGAGAAAATTGTGATTCATATTTTAAACCAGCAACACATCCTTTGATAATGCATCCTTGCTTCCAAGAGTGACCGTACCTGCTCCTATGACTTTTGAAGACTCGTCATTTCCAAAAGACATTGTTCCATCCTTCTTTTCTTTTAAGGATATGAACTTATTTTTATCTCCAGTCATATGCGTTGAGAAACCACTGTCAACATACCATACATTTCTATTGCTTTGAGCCTTGAGAGAGAGAGCACACCTTTCAATCTTCCTTTTCCATACTTGTTCATTCTAATTTTGCCAGAATTCCTTTGAAGAGCTTCCAAGTCTGCAATCTTTGGCCAAGTGTCCAAAATTGTTACATTTGTAACATTCGACATCATCTCTCAAATGATCAGATCTATTGATATTCTTCTGAGTTCTATAATATCCATTTCTGAGAGATATCCTAGAACTATATTCAATCCAAACATACATGCGACATTCTGCAACTCTATGTCCAAAGTTTCCACATGAATAACAATGACCATAAAAGATAGGTTGATACATGGGAGGAAATCTTCTTCAAGGAATTGTCTTCCAAGGTTCTTCCTGTGAGTCTTGATCTCTTGATCTAGCTAGGAGATCTACTTGCTTGGTAGATTTTGCATATCCATCTTCTTTAGTTGTCATATAAGCACTTGACTCCTTTTCGAATTTTTCTTTGTAACCAAGACCAGTCTTGTCACTGCATGATCATTGGTTGCTGATGAGTTCATCCAAAGTCTTTGAATTGTTGACGTAGTTTTGAAGAGTTTTTCCATTTTTTACTTCCTTTCGTAAAGAAACAATTTCAGCTTCCAATGCTTCTCTTTCCTTGTTGCTTTCCTTTAATTATTTCCTGAGTGATTCTTCAATTCGTTTGTATTATTCAACCTTGATTTTAAGATTTAGGACCTATTCCATTTCTGTCTTTAATTCATCTTCAAGAGTGTTGATGTGCTTCTTCTTGTTACAAATCCATTTGGGCACATCACTCCCATCATTCAGATCAATACCATTAGGGCTCATCAAACCCTAATTTAGTTGCTACATGCCCTAGACAAGTCACCATTTTGAATGCCTCCTTCCCAGAAAATTTCTTGACTTGAATCCCTCCAGAAATGCCTCCTTGATGGACCAGCGCAACCTTGGATAGGGGTAAGTGCGCTTCGGTGCAGGTAGGCCCATGGAAGGGTGCTCTGCGGAGCACCTAGACCCACTTTGACCTGTGTTGGGAGAGAGTGAGTGAAATTCACATAGGGTTCTACGAATATTCTTATCTTTTGGAGCCATGTAGAATATTTCCACACTTATCATCTCCTATGAGCTCGAAATTGGATAAGGAATGAGTTAAGTAACCTCCTATCCTCTCATCCCTTCCTCCATGGAAACTAACTCTAAGTTTGGAAGGCCATTCAATACCCTAATTTGTGACCAACCTCCTCCATTTACCTATAAATTGAGCACTCATCTAAGTGATCAGGGGTTGGACTTTGAAAATTTGTAAGGAGATACTGTTGATGTGAAGATTGAGATTATAAGAAAGTGTTGTTATGCTGCCAGAGTGTTGTGCTATTGATGTGATGTTGGTTGGAACCCAAGATGGAAGAGTGGCAATGGATCAAGCTTCATGGTTGTAATTCTTCCTTATACTTAATAAAGATGTTTACACCATTTTCCATATGCTTATCTTGATATATGATGTTTATATGTGTGAATGTATCTGATCCATTTACTTATAGTCGATACATCTCTTGCTTTGATTGGTTCTCTATCTTCTGTTTATGCTTGCAGGCACTTTTTGAGCAAGTTAAGTTCAAGGAGTGATGGGAGTCATACAAAAGAAACAAAAGGAAAGCGAGAGAACAAGTAGGTCCTTTGATTCCCTTTGTCTTATTTATCGTCTATAGAAAAAGGATAAGCACTTTAAATATGTTGTTCTAGGTATAGCTACCTACTTAGGGAGTTGGTATTTATTTGTAGATGCAAAATTTCTCATAACAAATTGGTGACTCCACTGGGGAATGATCATTGTTTCGGGTAGTTTACCTTCATCCTAGTACACTCTAGTAGACCTTACTTGCTTCCATTGATCTTCTTTCAACCTTTTGAAGTGTTTTTTGGTGAAAATTGTGCGTGTAAGCCCCTAGGATGGCCTCTCTGGCACCAACGCAGGCTTGGTCTAGAGACAGAGCGCTGCAGATCGCCCTTAGCTTGAGGACAGTGCTCTGAAGCGCACTGTTTCCCATTCAAGGCTATGCTAATCCTCCTTAAGACAAAAATCCGTCCTTTGAGTTGATTTTTTGCCAAATTTCCTTCTGTTTCCGCTTGCTGAAAGGTCAATGATGCTTGTGTCTTTGAAATCAATTTGTGTTTCCTTTCCAGCCCTACTTTGTCTTTGATTGTTTAGTGTTTCTTAAATGATTTCTTTATCACTATCAATTCATTGTCAAAGTTAGTTTATAGTTAATTAATCTTTTTTCAAAAGAAAGTTTCGTAAAAGTCTTATTTTCTTTTGAAACAGAACTATCGTAAAGTATTCGTTCTTGCAAAAAGATTGATTTATTGTATGTGCATTAGTTTCCTTTTGTTCATCACAACATTAAGGGAATTGAAAAGAAAAACTTACATTGTCCATTAAAAGAGTTTGTGTGTTCTCATAGGAATAGTTTAGGGAAATTGCATTAGATGTGTTCTTTGTTCTTTGATTACAAGAATTTGATTGCTCTACCCCTACTAGCTAAGGTTTTCATTGTCGAAATTGAATGAAAAGGATGCTTATCATATTAGTTGCATTCTAGGAATTGAAAATGCATCATGTAGTGAACCTTGAAAGGCAAATTATTAATCAAGATCAAATTAAAATTAACATCAATTAACCTAATGGAGCATTGTCACCTAACGCAAAACATTTAGAGGTTCTAGGCTAGAGACATGTTCTAGCGTCGTAAAACATAGCAGTTGTCGCTAACTTGTCTGCGATACATTCCAAGTGCGATACCTCATTCCATGTACGTGAATATATCATAGCTCGTCCACGTACCTTCGGGTATATAGGGTGGTGTTATAATATCTAAAGTATATGGGAATGCTCTCACTGTGCGGTTTTGCACTAGACAACGCTAATACAGATTGGGGCTCCACGTACTTTCGGGTATATATGGGAGGACAACACTAGGTTGCTATCCATCCTTAGGTAACCAAGTTAGCTGCCTTGTACACCGTGATACACCAAACATAGCATTCGGGGAGATTGCCAGCCCACACTTCTTAGTTCGCCAGGAGGTGTTTTGCAGTTCACAGTTGCTTGGTAAACTTTTTTCCCAGTTTACCCCTTTTTGTTTATTTTATTTTTGTAATAAATCAATCAATAATCATGGAGGAAAATAAACTCTTACTTGTCGTTCGCGGAGAGCAGCGAGTAAACCGCCTTTACCGCCTGAAGCTACACCTAGCTGGTCGAAGCGGTCTCATTTGACTGGATCCAGTACTTCACAAGCCTTTGGTTCTTCATCTGAATTACCAGAAACACCTATACCAGTAAGTACTATGACCCCAGTTACTCCTACAGTTACTGGTACATCTGTTACTGAAGTGGAATCTCCATAATTACTTGAGGAAACTAGAAATGAATCTAGTGAAACGGTAACCCAAGTTGTTCAACAACAAGTTGATTCTCAATCCGAAGTTGTTCAACAAGAAATTACTTCTGAACCTAAATCTATTCAACCAGAAGTGGATCCTGAACCCATCACTATTCAATTAGAAGTTACTTCTAAACCAGAAGTTGTTCATGAAGCCCAACCTGAACTTGTTCTTTTACCAGAACATTTGGATCTTGAGGTTGAACAATCAGAAGTTATTACCTTACCAGAAGAAGATCGACCAGTACATCCTCAGACATCTGTAATTATCGATACTTCCTCTTTACCTCAACAACAAATACCAGAAATCTATTATAGACCAGACGATGAAATTATTCCACCTTGTTTGATTTCGATAGAAGAGGAACCTGAGGTAGAATCATCCAGAACTCCATTCCATTTTGGAACTGGACTTTATCTGTATGCTCGTACTCCTCATTTCGCTGCTCCTTTTGATCATGATTACTTTTAGACACCCGTTGATTCGTTGGGAAACTTATTTGGACATTTGACTATGGAAGAGTCAACATCCCAGACCGTACATCTATTACGGCTACAACAGAAGCTTCTGTCGCAACTTCTTCGATGTTTACTACGACACCTGAGTCACACTTGTATGGCATTTCGTCCGTACCAATATTTATCGGGAACCCACTCAGGTGTTGCTTCTAGCCCTTGGTCTTCACCAATGTCCTCTACTGGAATTTTATCTGGTTCTTCATTAACGGATACCAAACAACTGGACCCATCAAGTTCATATCAAGCTGGTTCATCTGGTTATCATCCTATGTATCCGCTTTACATTGGACTACCCCCATACGGAGAACAATATGCACATTCTCCTTATCCTCCATTTTCTGGGGGGAAACCATATGTCGGCATGCCATCGTCTTTAGGTCAGCCTGGAAAGACTTTCTGTCAGTGGCAGCCAACCATGCCTGTTCAACCTAGGATTGTGTATCCATCACAACCTATGCAATCTATCTCATCCATACCTACAACACCTGTTGTTACAACTTTACCGCAGTCACAAGCTCAGATTGTTGTATCTCAACCTGTGTAAGCTGGCCCTTCAACCTCAGACCCCCAAGTTTCAGGTATATAGATCCAGCCTTCTCAGGCAGTTTTACAACAACCACTTGTGTCTGGAGTCAAACAACTTCAAGCTGGTTTACCTTTAACTGGAATGACTCAGACTTACACTAGTTTAGTGTATTCACAACCTGGTCAACCTTACATTAGTGGGCAACAACAACCTTTAAATCAACAACAGTTGTACCAACAACAACAACAGTTGATTCAACAACCTTAGTAGCCCCAATATCAACAACAACAATTCTAACAATACCAATCTCAACATGGACTTGGTCAATAAGCTTATGCTGGGTTTGGTCAGCAACAAGTTTATCCAGGTCCTGGTCAGCAAGCATATGCTGGGATTGGACAACATCAAATGTATCCCAGTGCTCAACAACCACCTTATGTCGGATTTTCTCAACAAACTTACCCTTATCAAGGTTACCAACAGTAGATGCCATATGCTGGTATGCAAAGGCCTATTGCCCAGGCAATCCCATCTTACCCTGGATATGCTCAACCTGACCTCAATAGATAGTTTCCTTTCATTGCGACACTCGAATTACCAGATCTAAACTGGCTCACCAATGACCCAATTCATTATGCACCTTGGTGGCTGGTGATTCCTCATAAGTTACATTCTGATATTTCGAAATTCAATGGAAACACTGGAGAAGACCCGCCCAACCATGTCATGACTTTTCATTTATGGTGTTCATCAAACTCCTTGAATGGTGATTCTGTTAGACTACATCTTTTCCAGAGAACGCTTACTGGTTCGGCTACGAAGTGGTACGTTGAGTTACCATAGGCTTCTTTTGATAACTTCATTGCCTTAGCTACCACATTTTTAACCCACTTCCAGTTACCCATACGATATGAGACTGGAACTGAACTATTAACCAACTTTAAACAGACTACTGCTACTCATATCTTTGATCATATTCATGAATGGCGTCGTCGTCGTCGAATGGTTAAAACTTATGTTCCACATCAGTTTCTGGCTGAGTGGTTTATAGAATCGTTACTACCATCTATCACTGAGGATGTGGCAAAAGGTGGAGTTGTCACTGAAGAGCAAGTAATTTCTCGTGCCCAATATTTGGACTTGATTTATACACAGTCTGGCATGCTCTACGACAAGAACCCGAATGCACCCTGACCAGCTTTCACTGTTCCTCCTCCACCATCGAGTAAGGACTCTCATGTCAGTGATGGTGTGATTGGTTCTTCTAGCACACAAATGGCAGGTAGACCATCTGGTCAAACACTTACCATGCCCAATCAAACTACAAATGCACCTGATAACACTCTTACTTATGAAATCAATGTCGTGTCATCTAACAAGGGCAAGAATGAAAAACAACCAGGAAGTAAGAAGAAGGGGAAAAACAAGAAGAAACAAAATAATTCCCCTCAAGAGAAATCATCTGATTCCTCTCCTTTGGCTAGGAAACCTCGTTACCCATGTTTGATCTGTAACGATGAGCATTTTATGCAAGATTGTCCTCACCACTCCGAAGTCTCAAAGCTTCTGAAGACTTCTAATACATCCACGATATTGACTGATCCTTTTCCAAAGACGGAAAGAAATATGGTTGCTGCAGACCATGCTTCCACTTCTCAAGTTTTTATGCTATCCGCCTCTAAGCCTAAAATTGAAGTTTTGGTGTCAACATGAAGTAAAGATTATGGAAATCAACCGTCGTCATCGAATAACCAGGCTGATCAACCTAACTCTTTGACTTCGACTTCAACTGATCCTATTCCACCACCTATTGCACCAGAGTTAACAATAAAACCGCCTAAGGGAGTTGTACATAAATCGACATTTAACCCTTGAGCTCGAGCTACACAGAATTATAACATAGTAGAAGATTTGGCTTAGTCACCTTCTGCTATGTCTATGCTTGAGGTACTTCAGAACTGTCCCTCCCAAAAGTAGGCTTTGTTGTCAACAATTGGTGGAATCGATCCTATTGATTCCAACCTTGTGGTTTCAACCATGCTGGTTATACGTCACAATTACCAGTGCAATTAGCATTTTTGATTCAAGTAAATGCCTTGAATAACTTGTTCATCAAACCATTATTGACGAGGGGGCATCTACTTGTATTATGTCTATGAATCGCTGGAAAACACTTGGCTCAGTGCCTTTGTCATGTTCACCAACAACTTTAAAAGCTTTTGACGGACGCACATATACGCCTTGTGGAAAATTGAGTAATCTACAAATCGAACTAGGAGGAAAAATAATACTTGTTGAAGTTGAGGTTGTTGACGGACCCCTTGACTACAATATTTTTCTAGGAAGAACGTGGGTTTATGCTATGCTGTTGTGGTTTCAATGTACTTTCATACGATTACATTCCCTCATAAATGTGGAATCACAATGATCGACCAACCCGCCTCCTTTGCCTCTAGTTCACATGCTACTAGAAGCATTCCGTTGGTACATGAACCTACGCTATCTCTTCAAAAAATTGGAGTATGTTTGTTTAAAGATCCTTCCCTAATGGGACTTTTTCACTACCACCACCATCAAATTTGGCAGAAGTGGCAAAAGTTGAGACTTGCAACATGATATCTTCCACTTCATCAGACTTAAGGAAGATTACCAATAGTTTTGAAGTTGATAGTAGTAATGAAATCATGCCGCTAAGCCCTATTGAGCTAGCATAGAAATCAATCTTTCTGGCTTGTGCGGTGAATCCAAATCCATTTTCGTCAATTGTATGGGTAGATCGTTCATTAGAATATGGTACTTCCTCCGATCCTTTTTCACATATATTTTCTATTGATGAAGGAATCATCCAATTAATGATGATAGAAGGAGAACCATGGGAAGATTATCATCATCGTTCCCATCTTCTAGATCACATAGAAGATTATTCAAATGAACTTAATCACCCTTTAGTTGTCGATTTTCTTTCGAATTATGTTTTCATAGATACAGTAGATTCTGAGCGAAACATGTCAAATATTGAAGAAACTATTTCTATCAATATTTCGACCAAACTTAACATTGTAGAAACAATTCATGTTGGCAAATCTTGTTCTCTATCAGAACTTGATATTTACCATGCTCTCTTTCATGAATTTCAAGATATATTTGCATGGTCATTCGAGGAGATGCTAGGAATTGACTCTAGTATAGTTGAACATGCAATCAAAAAGTATCCTGATGTCAAACTAGTGGGACAACGCCTCCATCCTGTTCATCCAAAGAAGGCTGCTGCTATTAAAATAGAATTTGAAAAACTTTTGCATGCTGGTTTCATTTACCTTGTTCCTCTTACCGATTGGGTTTCCAATATTGTTCCTATCATGAAGAAACAAGGGACAATATGAGTGTGTGTTGATTATAGGGATGCTAATCAGGCTTATCCAAAAGACAATTATACTACTCCCTTTATCGGCCAGATTATTGATGAATGCATCGGATGCGAAATTTTCTCATTTATGGATGGGTTTTCCGGCTATAATCATATCAATATCTTCCTAAAGGACCAATCTAAAACTGCTTTTATTTGTCCATGGGGCACATTCGCTTATAGGAAACTCCCTTTTGGTTTGAAGAATGCAGGGGAAACATTCCAGAGGGCGATGAATTATGCCTTTCATGACATCAAACATATTGTTCAACCATACCTTGACAATTTACTTGCTCATTCACAAAAATGGACTAATCACCCACAACATTTAAGAGCTATATTTTTACGGTGCTGACATTACAAAATACGACTCAATCCACACAAATGTGTGTTTTTTGTTGGTTTTGGTCATTTTCTTGGATTCTTAGTGTCTAAGGAGGGAATTCGACTTGATCGACTTAAGGTTCAGGTAATTCTTGACTTGCCTCCACCTTCCAATCTACTACAATTACATAGACTCCAAGGGAAGGATAACTTTCTAAGGAGGTTAATTCCCAATTATGCTGAAATGGCTAAAGGATTTACTCGTTTATTGAGAAAGGGGATACCCTTCCATTGGGACCAGGTTGAGCAAGCTTTCTTTGATGCTCTTAAAGATACCTTGATTAGAGCCTCTTTAATGTATTTCCCGAATTATCAAAACGACTACTTCCTGTATCTCGCTGCTGCAAATACAACCATTGGAATGGTTTTAGTCCAAGAAGAAGATGGGATTGAACATATGATATATTATATGAGTCACAATCTTTATGAGATAGAAGTTAAGTACTCTTACGTCGAAAAGTTGGCTCTGGCTGCTGTTCAAGCTGTACATAGATTTCATGACTACATCCTGCTCTGAAAGACCACTGTCATTTTAGATTTCAACCCTATGACATATATTTTGTCACGTTGTTAGGTCCCTATAATACTAGTGATTACCCCATTACTATTGTAGTTGTATCCCTTATTAATATTGTTGTACCCCTATTGTCCGCATATTGTTATTACTGTGCCCCATATAATCCCTCTATTGTTATTTTTGTGGCTTTATGTTATTATTGTTAGGTCGGCTGGGTTATATTGTGACTCCTTAGACTCCTATATATAGAAAGGAGGTTTTGTCATTTGAATCATCAAAGAATCATTCATTTGTGTAATGTAAAGGAAATTTCCCCCTCGAAGAGGCTAAATTCTAAGGCGTTGATCTATCTTTTCTATCTTTTTGTGAGCTGGTTTCATAACAAACGTCAATTGCTAAGGGGGAAATATTCAAAATGGATCGTAATTTTGCAGGAGTTTTATTTGGAATTCATCAAATCCAAATGAAAGAAATCTCTAATATTCACCAAGCTTCTTTGCGACCTTCCCTCGAATACCATTGATTCAACATCAGAACCATCAATTCTAGACGAGTCTCTGTTCTTGATTTCGTCATCTAACGCGTGGTATGGAGATATACTGATTTATCTCCAGACCTAAAATTTCCGGCCTAATACCTCTCGCTCGCAAAAATGACGTATCTGATACCAAGCCAAAGATTATTTTATCGTTGGAAACACTCTTTATCGTCGTGGTATCAATACGATTTTACGAAGCTGCCTCACTCATGAGGAAGTCGAGAAAGTTTTGAATAATTGCCATTCAGGTGCTTGTGGTGGACACTTATCTAGTTATGCTACCATGTAGAGAATTCTCCATGATGGTTACTTCTGGCCTTCCATATTCAAAGATTTCATAATTGCTGTCAGAAGCTGTCACGTATGCCAGATCTATGACTGTAAAGCTAGATTACCACCTGCATCATTGCATCATGTCATCGTTGTTGGACCATTTGCCAAATGGGGCATTGACTCCATGACATGTAACCCCACCTCAGTCGGGGGGCATGGGTACATTATAGTAGCCGTTGACTATTTCATAAAATGGGTCGAGGCGATGCCAACATTAAACAAGAACGGTGAGACGACTGCTCTTTTCTTTTTCAACCACGTGGTTGCCCAGTTTGGTGTACCACATGCTATAGTTATAGATCATGGGTCGCATTTTCGTAATCACATGATGGTTGAGTTAATTTCCAAGTTAGGACTTTCACATGATTGTTCTACTCCTTATTATCCACAAGCGAATGGACAAGTTCAGGCCATCAACAAAGTCCTGAAGCGAATGGACAAGTTGAGGACATCAACAAAGTCTTGAAGCGAATGCTTCAAAGAATGACAGGGGTTCATAAACGAAACTGGCATTTAATCCTGTACTTTTCCTTGTGGGCATATCGAACCTCGGTGAGAAATGCAACTGGATTCACACCCTTTCAATTGGTGTATCGTCTGAAGGTAATCTTGCCGATACAATGCGAAATTTCATCTCTCAAACTCACGATTGACCTGTTAACCAACACTTCTGAAGAAGAAGCGTGTTTCTTGGAACTTATCCATCTGGATGAAATCCATCGTGAATCTGCATTAGCTAACGAAGCACATAAGAAACGAATAAAGGCACAATATGACAAAAATGTCAAGCCTCGCGTTTTCTCAGAAGGAGACCTGGTCTTGCTTTACAATCAGGAAGTTGATAGACTAGGAGCAAGAAAATTTGAACCGCTTTGGATGGGTCCTTATATTGTCAAGTGTGTTTTGGCAAAAGGTGCCTACAAGTTGGTGGATTATGATGGAATTCCATTGTCATAGCCCCAAAATGGGCTGTATCTCAAACGTTACTATGCTTAATTAAGTGTAGTAAAAATCATTGTATATATGCTTTAATTGCATGTGTGTGTGTTAGTGTGTCTTTTAGAGTTTTTATGTGGTTAAGTAATCCGCTTTGCATTTGTTGCAGATGTCGGAACCTTTGAAACCATTTGTTGGTTACGTCGATGATGCTAGCCATAGTAAACAAAACCTATCTTCTACAACATGGGCTATTTTCGCTCCAAGTGGTGAGTTAGTGAGTTTTCAAGGGATTTGTATCAATTGATCGACGTGTTATCACTCAGGTTGTCCCTAGGCTCCTGTTTAGGGATACGACCGAGGTAACCACAAACCAATCTTTGGATTGCAGGTTCTAGCCCACCTGCAATCAGAGAGGGCTCTCTCTTAATGATTCAACTTTGTTGATTATTTTAGGCTAGCGTTTGGCTCAGGGGTTTTTTTTTGTGTTTGGATGGAAGGGAGAAATATTAAGCAGTGAGGCAAGGTAAGGTGTGATAAGTTTCAAACCATTGGGCATGGAGTCATGGATTAAGGCTTGCTATTGCGTTTTCTTG
>APFE031212333.1:48163-68204 GCA_000404065.3 Pinus taeda | reverse complement strand
ATTAAACACATCAAGCAGTTTCGAAATCCATGCTTTCAGCAGTCTTTGATTATAGAAAGTATGACAGTTACAGTGCGGGTCTCTGCTTGGAGAAAATGTTGAGAAGAAGATTAAGCAATCTCTTCGACTCACTAACCAACCAACCAACCCCTCACTACATTGTTCAGGGTGTTATATATAAGCAAAATATCAGAAAGTCATTCATTACAATTGACCTAAACAGGTCTGCTGAAAAAGCTCTTCTAAAACCTAAGTGTTGCTGGAATTAAATGCAGGTAAGTCTTTTGGGCTGTGCTAGAGGCAGCTGAATCGAAAGGAGTGCAATGTGGCCCTTGGAGGCTCGATGCGGTGCTGCTAGAGTAACTGTGCTTCGGGATTTGTAGTTCTGTTCTGATGCGAGTTAAATGTGCAATAATTATGATTTGAGGGTGTTTGAGTGGCTTCGCCCTCTTTCTTTGACTTTGATGGAAGGTATTAAATGTTCTGCTGCTTTGGGCCGCTACTTAAGATTTTCGCTGATACTCTTTGCCGCTACATTGATGGCTTCTGCCGCCTGCTGATACTCTTTGACACGCTTGTTCCCTGATGATTTGATCTGATACACTTTAATCTCTGTCATTGGTGCTTCGCTGTCTTTAAACCGGATTAATTTGGCACGATCGGGCGATTTCGGGCTTTTTCGGCGCAAAACGGGCCAAGGAATCAAAAGATTCCCCGAAATGGCCTATTTCCCGTAGCAATGCAGGATTAGCGCTTTGCGCTAATCGCGCATCGAAAACTGCCTCTGTTTCTTGTTCTGGAGCTCCGAAGTGCGATTTTTCTTCCTGCACGAATTTTCGGCTTTCTGGCTACTGACGTCAGCATGACGTCAGCAGTACGGCGGATGACGTCAGCCTACGGTGGGTCCTTGGTATAGAAGTGACATGGTGGGGTGCTGATACTTGAAGGCGATGCGATGAACTTCTCCGATGCGATCGCAATTTCGCATCGGCGGGGAACGGGAAGGTGTCTTAGTTGGACATGCGATGCTTGCGATTGCCGATAGCCGATATCGCGATATCGCATCGGGTAACGACGGAAGGGTCATAACCTATGTGGTGAGAATACTGCGATCTTGCGATGCGAGCTGGCTTACTAGGGTCTGCGGAGTGTTAAGGAAGTCGGCAAGGGGTTTATCTCGGTCGGAAGGAGTGAGTAAGTGGGTCTGAAAGGCTTTTGAGGCTTCGGAAGGTGTCCGAAAACCTAAAAAAGGGATTTTATACTTTGGAAAGAGTCCATTGTATTTGGAAGATGGTTTGAAGGGGCAGCATGAGGGTTCTTGCTAAGTTTCAGGTAAACTGAGCAATTCCCGGGGGTACTTATGGTTATTTTTCAACCAGGGGGGGTATTTACATAATTTTAGTAGGGGGATGGGAAAATATAGGGAGCTAAATAATAATGTCAGTGGTTAATATGGAGATGGTGAGAAAACGCTAAGTTCAGGAGATCTTAGGCTGTTACGAGGGGATAGAACCTTTTAGAGAGAGTATGGAACATCTTTGAGTAAAGCAGATCTTCACCCAAGCTAATGATATGAAAATGATGGAACTTAAGAGGTATCAAGCAGATCTTGAAACTAAAAATAGATAGATGTTTTAAAAGTTTTTACAAAATTTGTGTCCAGGACATGTTTGGTCATCTGACCTAAAAACTCAAAACGCATGCAAAAAACATCCTAATTAGACCTAGTGATGCTCATGATAACAGGTAATATCTTCAGCTATCATGCGCAAGAGCCACATCCAACAGTATGGAACACCAATAGTATGGCGCTGTAGCCTCGTAGGTAACTCCTCGATCCGGAAATCTGAAATACCAAGGGTCAATCCCTCTACATGATCCTGCAACTCTGCCAGTGTCTCGGCCAAATCCAAATCCTGGAGAACTGCTCTCCCAACATTTCTTTGCGCTGGCCCACTTGCCTCCTATCGATGCCTCATAAGTTGAACAGTACCCACATATGCATGCATGAGAACGATTTTAGTTTAGTCTTGCAACATCAAAACACAAAAACATGTAGAAACTTAAAAATCAAAAAACATTTTGGTCAAAAACAATTTACCTATAGCACCCCATTGAGCGTGCACTGGTAGACTCAACTCTAGATCTCCATGAAAGTCCATCCTTGAGTATGTATGCTCCTCGATGACAATGTGTTGTCGATCGAGCCAACTGAAGAATGTAGTGGAAAATGTAATTGATGACAAACCAACATATGTCTAGCCATCAATTCAACCCACCGTTGCATCTGTGGATCTCTAGGACTAGCTACACCAGTGTTACATGCTGGGGTTGCATCAATGGAATTCTTTCTAAGGTAAAACCAATTAAGAGTGATCCATAGATAAAGTTCTTGGTCTTACCACTCTTTACCTTTTTCAGCTGCTCTTTCAGTGAAGAAAGTACTGCCTCGCACCAGTTGAATAAAGTTGGCTCAAGATACTCAAGAGCATATTGCACATATGATCTGTTTGCCAGATGAAGTGTCACACTGCCTGCCAACTTTGCGATGGTGAAAAGGATTGTTCTTAAAGGAAAATCACAGATATATTTGATGAATATCTTTTCGTCCTTGCTAGTCTGTGTACCTGGACGACAGAATTGTTGAACATAGTCCCTCACTGTCTCGCCTCCACGGGAAGAACCTGAAAGAGATATGGGGGCACCACATCTCGAAAACCCTGTAAGAAAGTAAACATCATCGATCACAATAAGGAAAACTTTGTCTCTTATGTGAAAAGCCTGATCTATCGGATCCCATGGATGAACTAGGAACTGCAATAGTTCTAATTGTTGCCTCATTCCAGACAACTTGAAGTATTTGAGAAACCCACAATTTTTGAGGGCCTCAATTGTACCGAATCATTTAGGGCAATCATGTCTTGTTCTTCATGCTCTCTTTATCACCAAGTAATAGAAATTCTGATCTGATGAAAGGCTGAAATCAAACCATAAGCTTAGTTAGGATCCTTTTCATGCAAAAAACTGGGGAAATTTTGGGTCAATTTGGTGAAACAAGTTTGTTAAACTTGCCCAACTAGCCCAGGCAAGGAGAAACTGCACTGTAGTGCAGAATGCCTTTTGTCTAGGTGTTCCCCAATGCAATTTTCGACATGCAAACCTGTGCTGGTCCCAGGGTGAAAAATTCAAATCCCAAGGGCCCTAAAAACCCTAAAAACTTGCATGAAACAATAAAAGAATGACATGAAAAGAAAGAGGAGGGGTAGATCTCCTACCTGGTCTAGGTCACACGAGAAATGATCTGCAAAATCTCTTACAATCAACTAATGAAGATAGAGGTAAAAAATAGGGTCAGAGCACAAACTGAATGGTAAATATCAAAAGGTGAAAATAACATGTTAAATTTTTGTTTTTATGTTTATTCCATGAACATTAAATGAGTAAACTTTAGTATTTTCCTATTTTTACCAATGAAACAAGTATGTTTAATCCATTTGGTGTTGCTTTGAACATATTTACAACTGACTTACAAAATTTGATGTGCACGATTGTGAATTGTACTTTGACCACAAAGCATAATTTTATCTCTTTTTCGAGCTCTGTTAAACATAAAAAAAGGAACCCCCTTGGAGTTCTCTTTAAGATCTTTTTCAGACTCTCGAAATATGAAAAGATTGTCGAGCGCTTATCCTTTTCAGCTCGTTAATGGATTGGAAATGACATCTACTCGGTATAAGTTTAACCCTTTTTCGAGCTGAGATAGATTATTTATGAAAAAGGAATACGTTGACTGAACATGGTCAATAGGTTCTCTCTTGTATTGTTTTACGCTTTTTTCAGACTTGAGAGACAATTTTACGAAAAATAACTTGTGGAGTTTTCTTTTTGTCCCTTTTCAAACTCTCTAAACATGAAAAGGACCGAGTTATCATTGTTGTTAGACTCGTTAAAACTTCAAATAACGACAAACTTGTCCATCATGACAAGATCGAGTTTCACTTTCGCTAGACTCGTTAAAACATCACATAGCGATGGATTCACCCGAAGGGTGGAATTATAGAACAAGAATATTTTATCCTCCTCAAGCTTGATAAAAATAAAGAGGTATTGGTTAGTAATGACTAGGGAAAAGGGGAAAGGGGTAAACCACTTTATGGCAGCAGGTCACTCTTAAACATGACACTTTCACTTCATCATTGTTACTATTTGGGTTGGGTTATCTGCTTGATGGTCATCATACCTTGGTCTATCATACCATCCATTAATTTTGTTTTGGGTCAATGCTGCCAATCCATTCAGTGTCGCCGACATGTTCAAGAGAAGTCACTCAGTTTAAAATTCATCCTTTTCAATACTCATAATTATTCATTTTCATGACCGCCATTCCTGAACCTTGTGTCATCAGTCAAATTTCGTCTCCAAAATCATTACAATCATTTCGTGCCATTGATGTGGGATACATCAAGGCCCTCCTACGATGAGTTGCTTCTTGTTGACATCAACACATTATCCAAGAAGTTGACTTAGAAACACCCTTCCAGTACCTTGAGATTTACATACATCAATGGCAGGTTTCTTGCTTCCGGCGATAGGTTGACATCACTAGCCTTCGACCAAAAGACTTTGTATGGTGTTAGACATCAAAATATCCATTCACAACATGCAGAATGTAGTGCAATACCTTGAGGATCATTATCATTATCGATGATTTCTCTTGTGTCTGTTAACGACTTACATCATTGGTTGGTAATTAAACGGTGTCTTCCCATGTTCAACTTCAAATCACATATTCGCGTGGTTAGACTCGTACTTGAGCGAATGATTGAATGAGATAGAAGACCCCAGATCTAGTTTCATCTATTCGGGCTGCAATTTCAGGAAGTGTACCAAATCATCCATACAATGGCCTTACATTGATGGTCATCCTATCATGGGTCTATATCTGTAGATGACTGCCTATGTACTTGTAATGAAAGTTTATATGTTGAGCATGGGTATGCCTTCCCTCAGCGATTTGAAAAAATCAAAATATCATGATATTATGTATTATAATCAATGCAGGTCACCAACCACTTTGGAACCTCCTCATCACATCGTAAAGCATATTACTCGACATCATTATTTTCGACTTCATGTCTTAGGGGGAAGCTGTTACAAATCCATTTGGGCACATCACTCCCATCATTCAGATCAGTACCATTAGGGCTCATCAAACCCTAATTCAGTTGCTACATGCCCTAGACAAGTCACCATTTTGAATGCCTCCTTCCTGGAGAGTTTCTTGGCCTGAATCCCTCCAGAAATGCCTCCTTGAGGGACCAATGCAGCCTTGGACAGGGGTAAGTGTACTTTAGTGCAGGTAGGCCCATGTCAAGGTGCTCTGCAGAGCACCTAGGCCCACTTTGACCTACTTTAGGCGAGATTGAGCGAAATTCACATAGGGTTTTGGGAATATTCTTATCTTCTGGAGCCATGTAGAAGATTCCCACACTTATCATCTCCCATGAGCTCAAAATTGGATAGGGAATGAGTTAAGTAACCTCCTATCCTCTCATCCATTCCTCCATGGAAACTAACTCTAAGTTTGGAAGGCCATTCAATACCCTCATTTATGACCAAACCTCTTCCATTTGCCTATAAATTGAGCACTCATCTAAGTGACCAGGGGCTGGACTTTGAGAATTTGTAAGGAGATATTGTCGGTGTGAAGATTGAGATTATAACCAAGTGTTGTTATGCTATGGAAGTCCTGTGCTATTGATGTGATGTTGGTTGGAACCCAAGCTGGAAGAATGGCAATGGATCAGACTTCATGGTTGTAATTCTTCCTTCTACTTAATAAATCTATTTACACCATTTTCCATATGCTTATCTTGATATATGATGTTTATATGTGTGAATGTATCTGATTCCATTTACTTATAGTCGATAGATCTCTTGCCTTGATTGGTTATCTATCTTCTGTTTATGTTTGCAGGTACTTTTTGAGTGAGTTAAGTTCGAGAAGGAGTGATGGGAGTCATACAAAAGAGACAAAAGGAAAGCGAGAGAATAGGTAGATGCTTTGATTCTCTTTGTCTTATTTATTGTCTATAGAAAAAGGATAAGTGCTTTAACTATGTTGTTCTAGGTATAGCTACCTACCTAGGGAATTAGTATTTATTCGTAGATGAAAAATTCCTCATAACACTTCTCGGCCTTGAGCTCTTTGATAACCTTGATCACTTTGTTTTGAAATTAAACCTTAGTCATTTCTTCTTCTTCATATCCTTATTTGTCAGGTGCCTCTTGCTTATTGTGCTTGGTCATAAACAATACTCTTTCGTTGAATTCTTCTTTGTTATCACTGTCTTCTTCAGATGACAAGCTATATTATTTGGAGAAGAAACTTTTCTTGAACCATTTCTTCTTTCCTTGCTTGTTGAACTTCCTAGGAATTTTCTTTCCTTTTGTAGCAACCTCATTTTTGTGAGGAACTTTGGCTGCAAAATGCCCAACCTCACCATAATCAAAACATATTAATGGAATTTTACCTTTGAATTTTTCCATACCTGTTCTCATTTTCTGCGTGTAGTAGGCAAACTCTTTATCTGAGAATTCTTCTTCATCTTCTTTCTTTTCCTCATCCTTACAATTTCAAGTTTTTGCTTTCGGAGTCTGCTTGTCCTTACTATTCTTCTTTGATGCAACAAATGTTGTTTCTAAGTGAGATGGGCCATCCTCTTCTTCAATCTTCATTTCATATGCCCTAAGAATTCCATGCAATTCATCTATGTTGAAATTGGTCATATTCGATCCATCTTCCAAGACAGATACCTTAGGGTTAAATCTCGTTGGAAAGGCTCTGAGGATCTTTCGGACAAAAATTTTCATTTCAACAGGGTCTCCCAAACCTTCCAATGTATTTTTTGTTTCATCAACACGCTAAAAGTATGAAGCAATATCTTCATCTTCCCTCATTTTGAGTTGCTCAAATTTTGGCTTGAAAATTTGAAGCTTTGCTTCTTTCACCTTTGAGTCACCTGCATATATATTTTCAAGCTTGCCCCATACCTCTTTAGCAGTTTTGAAACTCAATACCTTAAGATAAACAAATTCGATAAGCCCACTGATAATAAGACCTTTAGCCTTTGCATCACATACCATATTTTTCTTACCTTGTTCATCCTGGGTCGGTGTGAAGCCTTTGTCAAAGGTTTCCCATACTTCATATCCTTGCGCAAACAAATGAACCTGCATTCTTCCACTCCAAAGTGCATAGTTATTTCCATTGAACAAAGGAACTCTATTCTTAGTATACTCCATGATCTCCTTCTAGTAGTTAGACTGCTATTGAAGGAACCAAGCTCTGAAACCAATTGTTGGAAATACTGGGGAGGGGGGTGAATCAATATTCCTTAGCAATTAGTACTTTTTAAATCTTTAAGAGCATTAGTTAATCTTCAATTATTATTAATGTTCATGTAGTAAAAACAATAAATAATAGAACATAGTAGGCATAATAATTTTAGGTGGAAAACCCCCTCCGGGTCAAAATCCACTGAACTCTTTTCTAATAAATCCTTTAATCTCCAGCCCCAACTGAAATGAAATTTACAACTTCCTAGAATTCTAGAAAAGCATTCTTCCCCAGCTCCCACTGGAAGGACATCCCAAAGCCTTGGTTTCTTCAGTAGTCAACTGAATGGATGCCCCAACATCCTAGACCAGCTTACCACCCTAAAGTGTTCACATGCTCCAACTTGTAGGTGACTTCATGCACCTGCCTAGAACCTCCCTTCCACCCTATACTGACTGAAATGAGACAAGAGCATGGTTTCCAGACCAGGGACAACGATCCACGATACAATATGATTTACACTGACTTTTACCGAATGCTGAATCACACTATGACCTACAACCCAACCATAAAATCATCCCAATAGAGACTCCTATACCTCCCAACAATGGCTTTTCGACTCTAGGCATATTGACTCTTTTACAAATGATGACTCTTTTACAATGATGATCCTTTACAACAATGACTTTTGATAAGACTTGACGCTTGACACTGCTTCTTGGATCACTTGCAGCTGTTGATGAACTGTTGTGCTTGCTTCATATGATGGTATCTTCGCATTGCACGTTCTTCCAGTATGTGTCGAAGTTGTCCTAGAGTGTCCTCCTTCCTGCACATGCGTTAAAAAACAAGACCCAAACCAATACACAAACAAAATACTTACATTGTCCTGCAAAACACTTGTTAGAGAGAAATTCAAAATTCAAAATATAAACGCTAAATGGACATACCTTGTTGTAGCAAACTTACCATTGTTGATGTATGGCCCTTGCTAGATGCAGTATTTTGAATTCATCGTAGATATACTATTAAATTTCAAGGCTTTGCACTATCCCACAACCATTTTCGCTCAATGATGAAATCTATTTAATATGATTTTCAATTGATGTTATGTCTACCCTGTCCTTGATGATAAGGTTGCACTTTACTAAAGGCAGTCCTGTAGGTCTCACTGCTTACTTCTTGAATCTGTTTCATACTACCTTCTTTGATAACGATGATGAAACTTTGCTCTTGTCTTACCAGGCTGCCAATTTAGGTATAGTTGTCACTGCTTTGATGCCCTTGATCTTGTAGTCAATGTTCTGAATATTTGCACCTTGACTGGAATCAAAGGACAATGTATATAGTTCTGAAATTCCTTAGATCCAAGCCTTAGAAGTATGATCACGCCGAGAAACTGGGTTGGAGTTTTCAAGTGGACTGAACCAAGGAGATTACACATGAATGAAGCTTCAGAATGAAGCATAGATGGATACACAGTGATATGATATGTTGATTTTTAAGTCTGCATTTAGTTCCTTAATCATAGATTTGAATTTGTTAACCTCGCAACTCTTGGAAGTGAGTAGTCTTCCATAAAAATGCTTCAGAAAGGACTAGATATGAACTCATTCTTCCTTAAGTATGGACCTGTACGAGATATACTTCAACGAAACTTCAGATCCAAACATAAATTAACCAAAATATGCCCTATACTTTCAACCAAACTTTGCTCTTCTTGAACTGATATACTTCAACGTAACTTCAGATCCAAACATAAATTGACCAAAATATGCCCCATACTTTAAACAAAACTTTGCTCTTATTGAACTCGGACCCTGCACCTAAAGACCTGCAATAAATCGAATCTTTAAACCCTCAAAATACCAAATCCTATCCTTAAAAGTGTTTTGCATTAGTAGCCCAAGGGTAACTGAGATAATTTCAGAGCTAATCTTACAAATAAGTAATTTTTAGTGCATAATGGAGAATGATGTATGTTATCTCTTTTATAGACTAAGGTTTAATTAGAAGGGGCTTGTAAATATGAACGTCAGAGAATTTTATGAAGTAGATGTTAGGGAAGCATATTAGGAATTTAAAAATTTATTTTAAATGTGCCATGTAATCCAAAGGTCTCATATTTTAATAACTTAGTGATTCTTAATAGCTACTAAATACTTTAAAAATAGCTTTAATAAAACTCTTAATACCTATTACTTAAATAATAATAAATATCCTTGATTTAATTAATTACTACCACTTCTTAATTATTTATATAGAAAAATTTCAATTCCACTAAAATTTTGAAATCAATGATTGGCTTAGTGCATATGGTCCTACCTGAGTGTAAAGTCAATGATTGGTTTACTATCTTTGGATTTTAAATTTACTCAACTTATACGAGGTGAGACTACAGTGAGAATCCCTGTCATATATTGACAATTGTTGGGGAATAAGGTAATGTCTGGAACCTTGGGGTTTTAGCCCATTAAGGGGGGTTTCTGACTTCAAACGAAAATAACTCTCAAACCGTGAAGAACTGGGAGGCGTACCATATATCAACGGAAACATCTCGACGAGTAGAATCCATCGAGAAGATATTTGATGCAAAATAATATGAGTTGTCAAGCCAAAATTCCCATGCAAGATTGGGGTAGCCCCTAATGCTGCTTGGGTTGACATTAATGACAACCACTGATCAACATGATTCCATCATGGTTATCGTGGATAAGTTGACAAAGGTTGCACATTTCATTCCAGTGAAGATTACAATCTTAGCTAGCGATGTAGCACATGTATTCATCAGAGATGTGGTCAAGTTGCATGGTGTTCTAAAGAATATTGTGTCAGACAGGGATGCAAAGTTCACTTCCAAGTTATGGAAGGAGTTATTTGCAGGTTTGGGCATAGAGTTGGCCTTCAGTACAACTTATCATCCGTAGACAGATGGAAAAATAGAGAAGGTTAACAGGATATTGGAGGACATGTTGAGGATGTATGTGATGCATCAACAATAGAAGTGGGAAGAGTATCTTCCTTTGGTAGAGTTTGCATACAACAATGGTTATCAAGAGTCATTGAGGATGAGTCATTTTGAGGCATTGTATGGGCAAAGTTGTAACACTCCTATTAGTTGTAGTGATTTGGTTAGCAGGGTATTGATTGGACCAGATGTGTTGATAGACATGGAACAAGAAATGCAGGTGATCAAGAAGAATCTAAAGGAAGCACAAGATAGGCAAAAGAGTTATGTAGATAAAAATAGGTTGTTCAAGGAGTTCCAGGTCAAGGAACAGGTGTACTTGTGCATCAAACCGAAGAAGAGCTCCTAGGATATCGGATTTTGTGCCAAGATGGCACCACGGTTTTGTGGACCCTTCAGTATCATTGAGAGGATTGGGCCAGTAGCCTATCGACTTGTACTGCCTATGAAAGTGAAAGTCCATGATGTTTTCCATGTATCTTTACTTAAGAAGTATGTTAAGGATGTTGATCATGTGATTGACTAGTCTATTTTGCAAGTGGAACCAGATGGAGAATTCCAGCCAGAGCCTCAGTGTATATTCCAGAAAAATGTGCTCATGCTTTGGAACCAAGAAATTGAGCAAGTTAAAGTGCAAAGGAAGCACTTTGGGCCCAATGAAGCTACATCAGACATGGCGGATCAGATGTGGGCTATGTATCATTCCTTGTTTTCTAGTTGAGGCAAAGCATCTTTGATATGGGGTTTTGGTATATGCTTTGATAAGGTGTTTTGGGTATATGCTTTGATAGGGTGTTTTGGTATATTCTTTGATATGGTGTTTTGGTATATGTTTTGATATGATGTTTTGGTATATGTTTTGGTACACTTTCGGTATATGTTTTGATATGATGTTTTGGTATATATTTTGGTGATATTCCTATATGTATATGGACGTAAACACTGCAATGAATTATGTTATAAAGATCCACTAAGTGGTATCAGTGTCATGCCATCTTGATTAGGTTGTCATGTTGCTATTCTATCATTTGGTTATGTTATCATGATGTTATGATATCATGTGGGTTGGCTCTCAACAGGATGATCATTGTAAATACTGTAATGATCTATGTTATAAAGCTCCAGTATGTGGTATGTTGTCATGATGTTTTGATTTTGAGTAGGTCCTTCATTGTAAATACTGTATTGAGCTATGTTATAAGATCCATGAGCAATATGTCTTCCTTTAGCGGGTTGCTGAGGTATATGTGTGATTGAACACCGAGGACGGTGTCCCTCAAGGGGGAGGGTTCTGTAACAACCCTGGTGAAAATTCCATGTAATAAAAGTTAAAAACAATAACCACAGTTGCTGAGACACTTATTCGAAGCTAAATGTTGGGCAAGACAACTTAGGGGGCATTCATTATTTTATTTATGGCTAAGGAAATTGGCAAAGGCGATGGCTAAGGATTTGGAAAGGAAAAATGGCATTTTTGGCACAATTATTTCTGAAAATAATGGAATTTAGGAGAAACAGGAGGTGAAAGGCCACTGGTTGCATGTGAGGATGAAAATGAAGGAAAATAATGGAAAATGAAGAAAATGGAGGCCTCATTCATAAAAAGGCTTATGAGGTACAGTTGGTAAAATTTTGTTAGTTTATCTTTGGAGCTCTCTCATTATTCTCTCTCTTTCTCACTCTTGGACACTTAGAGTTTCTTGGATCACTTTGGCATTGGAGCAAAAAAGGCAAAGAAGGTAATCTGGAGAAAAGATCAAGTAGGGAAAGGCAGCAACAAGCAACTACAACAAGCCTCATTGCAGGTATCAACTTGCATGTGTATTTTCCTTGCTAGATTTTCCATGCATGGGATTACATGTGGTTCTTTTCTATCATGGCATGGTTTTTTTCAAGCGTGACAGTGTTCTTCAACCTAGCCTTGCCATTTTCTGATAGATTTGATGAGATGCGTTTCTCATACTCGTTTAATGTGGGATGCTCGGATGGATTTGAAGCTGAGTGGGGTGGATGTCCGAACTGAAAAACACATGGGCTAATGGTCCCTAAACTGGACTGTGGATCACGGTAAAGCCACTGGCCTAGTAACCCTTGAACCTGATTGTGGGTTGCGGTAAAGCCAAATTGTGTGCATTGGTGGGCCTAGGAATCCTTTCTGGTGAATGGCAGGATATACGGTATATCCAAGAGGTGGATTTCTCTCCATTGGGTCTAGTAGTCCCAGGATGGGATGTACGGTAAAGCTTGGAGAGTGTGTCTCGGTGTAGGGCCTAGTGATCCTTGGATCAGACTATGGATTACGGTAAAGCTTGAGAGACTGCGAGGCACTCAAATTCCTCACGGTGTAGGAGGAGAACTCTAGTGGCATCCATGCTTGTTGGTGTTTTTCCGGTGTGTTCTATGAGTCCCAAATTCATGCTTGGAATATGGCACAGGGGTGATTGGCTAAAGAGAGACTTGGCTCAGCCAATCTATGGTCGGGTGGAACGTGGTAGTCCCATCTCTAGTTTGTTTATTATATTCATTAATGAGAAATTCATTCCCTTGATTTTCATGTGTAAATGTACTGATGTATATGTGGATTTTATCACTAATATGTTTATGATATTTCTGTCCCTATTATGCTGGCTATATGTATGTTTTATGATAGCAACTATGTATGGCCCTCAACATGTTTTTACTTGTAAATGAATGGATAATATATCTATGGCCTAATAGATGATAATGCAACAAATGACATGAGGGAATAATGGTTCATAGCGATTCTCATATAAGTATGAGATCCATACACTTAATTTTGTTGTTTACACTTGTAGGTTACATGTTGATGATATGTTTAATGAAATGCTTGTCATGGCTAGTAGGGGTATGGTTAAGGTCTTGTTCAACTTATTTTTTTGGCATCATTGTTTTCTTGTTCTTTTACTGATTTTAAGATATCACTCCATTTTGGGTGTGGACCTGGGCTTTGGGCCTGAAAAAGTGGCTTAAATCCCGGGGTCGCTGGCACAAAATTGGAAAATTGGGTCCCTGGATGTTGGACATAAGCTTGTGAGAGGGATTTTGGGTTTCTAGATGCTATCATGCCTATAGCATGAGGGCGACTGAGGCCTAAGATGGTCAAAACTTCAGTAGGACCCAACTACAAGCTGCCTGAAGTGCTGGATTGGTTTTTGTGGGTCTTGAAGTTGATGTTGGATGTGTGATGTTTCCATCGATTCCATTTCCTTAAGGTCACATAGGAGGTCGAACGCAATCATAGTCGCCTCTCATCGCATGTTTACCCCAGTTGGCTAGTTACTTGGGTAGATGTAGGAGGAGGGTGTTACATTATTCTTCCTGTAATTATACCATGTTAGATAAACCAAATATAAACATAATCAAATATACCTTAGTGAAGTTCAAGGGAGGTTATCCCGTCTGCACAATCAATCCATATTAGCACTATATATATATATATATCAACCTATCAATCATCATAACATGACAACGTCATCATAACGACACAAGACTGTAACAATGACCATCACCATGCATGCATAACAAACACATCGACACCTATCATGCACGTATAACATTCACACCAAGCCCATCCAGTCCGAATGTTTGAACTTGGAAGCTCTGATACCACCCTGTAACCACCCCTCCCATATTTACCCAAAATTCACAAGCTTGCCAAGATAGACATGAGACGAGTGTCACTATGACATCACCTAACTTCCAAGTTCCAGTTATGTTAGCCTCACTCTCTTAAAAATCAACAATAAATCCAATTATCAACTTAAATAAATAACATCATGGGAATTCCTCAAACTAAGGAGTCTAGTTTGGATGAGAGATTCTATCCAACTAGCTCTCCTAAACTAATGTGTAAGTTGAGAAACTGTCTCAACCAAGTGAGTCTAAGATAGACACACTATCTTAATACCACTTACTCATGTATTTAAATGTATTATTAATTTTTTTGAATAATCTGAATTACATGAGCATGAGAGACCACATGATGGCTCTCTGCCTTTTTCGCCAGTTTAATTTTTGTGTGTTAATTTGCTGTGCATATGGTTATATGGCTTTGTGATTCTTCTTCATGTGGTATCAGAGCTTAAGGTGATTATGGGTGTATGTGAAGTTTTTATAGAATGAATTGTGCGTTGTGTGAAGTCATACAATCTACATAGAACTGTGCATAGCAATACTAAGAAGTTTTGTGGAAGCGTTGGCCTCTCCTTGTCTCTCTGAATTTTGGATTAAAGGATTCCTTGCATAGGCAACATCAGTTCCTTTGGTTACACCTTATGCCAATGACCCTTAGAAGAAGTTGATTTGTGCAAGTTGTCAAGTCCCGCCTATTTCCAGTTGTGAAAATAATGATCTTTACAGGAAAGCATGGATGTCGACAGGGCTGTAAGTCTTTTCTTCAATTTTGGTTTGCTTTAGTGCAAAGAGGGTGCAGAAATTTGGGCATGTCTTATTGCACCTGCGCATTGGAAGAAAGTTTTGAAAATCAAGCAGGGTGAAAACCAACGGTTTTCATCATTTGATCCATTAGATGCAAAAGAATGAACTTGGAGTAGAAGAGATCCCATTAGGTTTCCAAATATTGTTGGGCATTGCAGGTGCAAAAGGACATCATGATGAATAGTGATTGCATGAAGGAGACTTCATTCCGTGGAGTAGCAAGAGGCATTGGATCAAATTTTTGTGTGGAGGAGCAACCACCTAAAATCGTTGTCTACAGGAAATTTTGGTAACTTTTCTACTGGAAGTTCCTGCAGTTGCATAATTGTTTCTTGTAGGTTACACTTGTTAGCGCTCAAATTTGCCTTAGGCTGAAATAAGGCAAGACTCAAGGCCACATCAAACCACGCTCAGCCTCGTAGCTAGCCCTACGAGGACATGAGAGGGCTCTCTCCGGGTCTATCTCGACAAACAAGTTTTCAAAGGGGCTGAGATGACCGATAAAGAATGCGGATTTTAGGCTAGTAAGTTGATAGGAAACGGGGTTTTAATGAATGATGGGGTTTTCTCGGCCGCATGGGGCAAAGAAAAGATTGAACAACGAAATATAATAAAAAACATAGGTTATCTCCTGAGGCAAGGTAGGCAAGAAATTTAACAATTAAATTGAGATAAACGGAATGGAAAGACTGCTGAGAAGTCGATAAGGGTATAGAAGATGGATCCTTGTCAAACAGAAGAAAACATTAACTATGAAAACTTCCTCAAGACAGAGCAAATAAATTGAATTCTGCCTTTCTCACTTAAAATTATTCAACATAAATGATTATGAGATGAAATGTAAAACATTACAAGCTACACATGAGACATAGGAAAAGACAAATGTTAAATTTCATACCACAGGAATCTCAGAAGCCAGAGCTGTGTATTTTCATTAAAATCTCTGTCAAAAAAGCTGTACAATGAAACTCTATTTTTCTCCACGCACCCCTCTCAGAACTCTCTCCCCAACCTTTACAAATGATTTTTTAATACATTAAATAAAATCTGCTAGGGGAAAAACAATCGACCCCAAGACAAGGAATTTGTTTTATAATTATTAAACAAACAAAACTAAGAGCCAATCAGCGTTTCTGAAGATAGAAAAGCGCTCCATTTTCTACTCGAATATGTTGATAACTGATGAAGAGGTGGCATTTACAGGTGTCAATCCCATTACTGAAGACAAACATAGGCAATCGGATCTTGTTCTCTGCTACTTTGCACATTCTGGAAATTACAACTACCTCCAAATTTCTGGAAATGCGTTGGCCATTTTACCGAAATTAGGAACAGATCTTGATAATCTAGAGTAAATCCACCGCATATATTTTGAAGACGGTTCGAATGCCGGAGTATTTGCAATTGACTGCCACATCACAGAATACAGACCCTCCCACGATCTTTCTTATCCAATAATGATGGGCATAGCTGTCTGAAGATGCCAATGAGGGATCGAGCCACTGATGATACTGCTTTCTCATGAGACTTCTTATACAGGGCAAGGTCACAAAGTAAATCCTCAGTCATCAACAATGGCATTCGTAGACAGATTTCCCTTACAACATTTAAACCAACAACAATCATCTTAGTACGAGCTCGATCATGTACAAATTGATTTACCAACTGCTTTCAGTAATGGTTCAACTGCATTAGGAGGCACCATATCATGACAGGCCTGGACTGCTGCTGCCAGAAGGTGTGTTACATCTTGTTGATGAGGCTGAACATATTTATGAAGAAATGGATAAAAATTCAACAAAATCAAACGATGGAGTCCCACTGACCTAGCAATCACTTTTGACTCATGTTCTTCCTGCAACAATGAGAACAAAATGCTCTACAAGGCACGATTCTTAGCATCATTCTTGTGCTTAGTATTCATTTGTCGAATTGAGTGGACAATGTGTGAAAATGAAAGCTTCTTTAATTCCTTGTCCCCGAGTGTTTGAAGGTCCATAAAGAGCATAAGTGTTTCCGCAAGTTCAATCATCTGTGATGCTCTGCAATTGATCATGCCATACATACAGTTTATATGACAGAGCCGAGACTCATCTAGTGCTGAAACAGGTCGATATAATAGTGACGCTGAGACTATAGGGATGTCGGGAGAGTGCTTGTGCCAACCATATAAGTACCACTGACCATAGAAATTATTCTATATGCATATATGAATATAGCTGCTAGCATAGATCTGTAGAAACAATATACCCATCGCAGAACAGCGTTGAGACCTCCATACATATCACTGTGACCATAACGCAGAGATAACATATTGTGTATCAAATTGCAGAGAGTATACGCCCAATTGAGAGACTGCCCATCAAGACCATATGAATACCAGAGTTGAGACTCTGAGCCAATATACTGTGGCTGCGATCATACCATTGAGATGCCAAGTGCCAAACATAACTGTGATACCACTGAGATGCCAAGAGACAATGGAAAGCGAGAGCCATGATACAGAGAAATGAGAGTACCATAGATGCCATGATATAGTAAAATGCGAGAGCCATAGATGATGTTTCACTGAGCTAAATGCGAAGCACTGAGACCCATATATAATGAGACCATCCACAGAGAGCAAGTAACCTTTCCACAGAGATGTGAGTAACCTGAGATGCCGAGACACTGTGGAGACTGTGACACCGTTTGCTTCTGTGGCTGGCCTTCGAAAGATCTTTCACCAAGAGCAGAGATGAGATGTTTCTAGCTCGACTTCAGAATCAGCAAGTAACTGATGCAAGCGAGCCTTTGCATTGATACGACGCATATATATACCTATCACAGAGGGGCTCAGGGTTGAACCATATGAGACATTGCAAAGTTTAGTTAACAAATCATACAAGCCTCAAACCATATGAACTTCAAAACAAATCGAACCATTATAATCATAGATGCAAGCCACAGGTACATAGATTATATACGATCCTTGGTTACCACAGAGTGCGATGATATGAACCTCAGAAAAGCCATATGCAAAATATAAAGAAGGAAGCTATAGAACTCCAAGAAAAGAGAGAATTAAAAGTGAGGGTGACAATCCATGAACCAAATCAAGCTGTGAGAGACACCAAACTGCCAACAATACACTTCATATTCAAAGGAAATATCTCAGACATTATGACCCATGGAATTCCACCCATGCCCATTGAAAATGTTGCAATATAACCCAAAAGGCCAATTAATGATAATTTTCTTGCAAGTAGTAGAAGAGAATACCCATCAAAATGTCCCTGTATGTAAAATGATCCAATAATGAAGCAGCTTATGCACATTCCTCCTGCAGCAATCATTAGAAGTGGGCGCCTTCCATATTTGTCCATAATCAATGATGAGTGCACCGCCACCATCTGATGAAATCCTCTTTGCAATATTCTTTGCCAATTATTCTCCAACACATTATTACAAACTCTGTTTTCTAATTCCCTTTTAAATTTGCTGATTTTGAATGAGGGCTTTTTCTTTGTCTGCTTGCAGGGATAATTAATATTGAATTTTGGCAAGGAGAACCATCCTCTGCAACTTGGTGAATTCGACTGCGCGAGCTGACAAGACGGAGTCTAACATCGGCTCCAATGGGGATGGCAGCTGCCGTTTTTTGGAGGTGCCAAGAACCGCAGAGCTTTGGGAGAGCAGACAGTGCCTTCGTCCATTGGGCAATGGAGTCATTATTTCAACAGACAACATGAGACTTCCGACTCATTTATGAATTGAAACTTGACTGAAATGTGTGGAAACTTTCTTAGCAAACTTCACACTAAAACTGTAAATGAACTCAGAACGAAATGCGGCCTTTTGGCTGCTTATTTATTTACAAAATCTACCCTACTTTGCTGTAAAAATAATAGATCAAGTAATACTGAAATGCCAGATTAACCATTCAAGTAAACCTGAAAATGATGCCACTTGAGAGTGCTTCAACCAGAGCACAGATGCAATTGCTGGCAGCCCTTCATGCACGTAATGAATCTGGCTATGTATAAGACAACTTGATCTATCAGTCAAACTGAAAAACATTTCCATGTATGCTGTAATAGGATCGCAATAGCCAAACTCTGTTTGCTGCCCCAACTCTACAGCACATACCTCCAGCTGCACACTGTCAATGCAAACATCTGTAGGCAATTCTATTATTTCTTGTTTCGAAGGAGGAAGGATTTCCAAGAACTTTTTAGGGTCTTGGAAATCATATGACTGGATCTGCTCATTCAAATACTGAATCTCCTTCTCTACTCTTTCAACAACTAATTCACAAACACCAGTTTTAGCTTCAAAAGGAAACTTCGGAGATTTCAAACCTTGAAGCAAGGCACTGAAAAATTCTTCATTGAGTTCAAAATCCGCTAACCAATTTCTAACATCGTTTACAGCTTCACCAAGTGCAGGGTTTGCCACATACCCTACCATTGCATGAGTGCATCAGCGAGCACTGGAATGTCTGGATCGAGTTGGAGTCGCCAGGTGAATGTTTTCAGCCTTCATAAGTATCCGACTGCTGTCCACCATCAGCATCAGATCTGCAATTTGATTTCATGTATTGGGACAAGACAATCAACAAATCGAATGTCACATCAACAGAAAACTATCTTCCCCAGTATGGTCGCCACTATGTTAGTGCTCAAATCTGCCTTAGGCTGAAATAAGGCAAGACTCAAGGCCACATCAAACCACGCTCAGCCTCGTAGCTAGCCCTACGAGGACAGGAGAGGGCTCTCTCCGGGTCAAACTCGGCAAAAGATAATTGAAATGGCTCGAGATGACCGAATTGATGAATGATTTTGGGCTAGTTATGGAGTACAAAGAGTTTACAATTGGGTTTTGATCATTTTGTTGAATTCAAGGGAAAGGCAAATTTGGGTGCGGGGATGAGGCACAGTTTTTGCAGAGGTCTACTTGGGGCAAGATAGGTGATTTTTTTTATGCCTTAAAGAAGGTGAGATGGGTAGATCAGATTGGTGAGGAGCTAAGGAGAGCAAGGGAGTCTCAAGGGTTCTCCTTAAACTGAAGAAAACATAGAAAACTAAACAAATTTAAAGGCAGAGCATAGAAATTTCATGGATTCTACCTTAACACGTCATTTTTTTAATAACAAAAGATTCAATAGAGATAATGATGCACATACAAAACTTACAAGTACTGAGAGAAACACACCATCAACACATAAAGCCACATGGATCCCAAACAGTGCTGCAAAACCCTGGTCTTTCCTTAGCCAAAAATGTAGAGAAAATATG